>JABSTQ010002709.1:0-138874 GCA_013358835.2 Ixodes persulcatus
CGTTTTGTCTTGCAAGGTGGCTTCAAATGCGCCATTGCACGAGGCCCGTGTCTCGAGCGGCTCTTGGAAGCAGTTGTCGGCGCATTAACTGAAATGTGCGACCCTTGGAAGCGAATGGCAGCGGAGCACCCGCTCCTCGCACGTGTCTTGCGCGTTTCCGCAACAATGATTGGCGGTACTTGAAAGCGTGAATTTTATCAAATTGAATTTTAGTCTGCAGTTTGTCGGCGCAGTAGGGGGATCGGTGGCCAAGTGGACTACCGGGACAGTAAGCAACTATGGAGTGAAGAGACGGAGAGGGTTAAGGCCAAAGCGGAGGGCTGGAGGGGTAGGGACTTCTCCATGTTTTGCACGCGCAACCGTTTGTAATTTATTTTTAACTGCAAAAATTTGGTACATTTTGCAAGTGCTGAGTATGCCTCGCCTCAACGTGCAGAGACTCCACAGAGTTTTCGCTGTTTTTATCTGGAATTCGAGCTGGGAGCGTTCTGCTCGTACCAATTTGTTCCATCTGTTGGTATACATGGTGGTCTAGGATTGTCCCATTTGTTTCTACGACAAATTGTGCCTAGGTTCAAGTTTTTACGCGATCAGAAAGATTTATTTTTGCGTACTGTTATGCAAGTGCGACTGCAGTATGCACTTCCTGTTTGTGGTGTCGTCTAGTAATCAAATGCGCTCTAGTGTACAAGGTTATTTGCGTGAAGTTGTGAATTCTTTCAGAATACTCAAGGTGCGCTTTTCCTTAGAGTATCTTAGTTCAGTTACCCGAAAACGATTGTATAAAGATTTAATAGATGTACTGTTGCAATACCTCTCATAGGTCATTATACTGTGAACGTCCAGGGCTAGATGCTTAAAAGGGTGAAGAAAATGCCAATCAAATCTCGGTGAAATCTTTTTTCTTTAATTGCATTGCGGCGGTACTCCCTGTAAAAACGTGGCTAGAACAGAAAGGTATATTTGTACCGTGGTCTGTGAATTTATCCTCTGCAAGAAACCCGAGACGATAGAGCACGCATTTATTGAGTGTTGGGACGCCGTGTTTCATTCGGACATTCTTCAGCGCACGCTGAAGAAGGATCTACCTTTAACTGCGCACGGTATCCGCTTTTTGCCCCTGGAAAACGAGGGGGGTCCCCTACGATATGTTCATGCTCCTCGGCCTCCACAGTCTGTGGAGAACAAGAATGAGTGTTAATAATGCTGATGTGAATACCAAAACAGTACGAGCAAATTTCATTGAAAGTGTGGCATATATTCGCGTGGTATACCATGCACTCCCTTAACCCCTGATTGGTTGCCAATACTAGATGAGTTGATATGTTCGTGTGTAAATGACTGTGTGCTTTTTCATTTTGTCTTAACCGGAAATAAAGAAAAAAAAAACCGGTGGCCAAGTGGGCTAGCGCACACCAGCTCGGAGCACCTGGAGCGAAAGCTCGCGCTGCAGAACCAGGGATCCTGGGTTAAATCCCCACCCCTGCCCGTTTCGATTTGGATGAGCATCGTATACCGGCGTGCGTCGTGTATCAAAACTGCGTGGTGCACGTTACAGACCCCAGCTAGCAGTTGTACTGCCTGGCTAAATTGCTCATCTACAGCGAGTGACTCGTCGCAACATTAAAAATGGCTGACCAACGACTCGCTGTATAAATATCCCCACAACCCCAATTATTTTGGCGCAGTATACTGAAATTAGCGGCCCTTGAAAGCGAATGGCAGCGGAACACCCGCTCCTCGCACGTGTCTTGCGCGTTTCCACAACAATGGTTCGCGGTACTTGAAAGCGTGATTTTTATCAAATGAATTTAGTCTGCACTTGTCGGCAGCGCCTTCAGCTTATGAAATTTACGATGATAACTCGAGTACAACATGGCTTTTTGTGTTTGGGTGGTTCTTTTTCGCTGACAGGCAGACAGACGGAAAGTGTCCTTTCTTGCCATAACCTTGCCACTCTTGTCAGCTGCTGTGACTTGGCGCGCGATTCTGGACGAGTGGTAGAGCCGCGCCACTTACTTGGACAGAGAACTCCTTGGTACAGTTTACGGGTAGAAACGGTTGCTTCTTGTTGCTTTTGACTCGATGCGCAGAAGTGTGGACCTCTTCGACGAGGTCCACACCTCTGGACATGCAGAGTGTGGGACCTCGCCACTAAATGAGCAATGCTTAGGGTCGGCACTCCGTTCCCCAATATTGCTGTAGGCGCCGCCATCTTGGGGCTTGTACAGAGCAGGCGCAACTGCCGATCGTTATGATTCAAAAGTGCAACTTAATTTCGGCATTTGATTCGGTGTTAGGAAGCTCATGTAATATTGCTTTGCTCTGTCGCATAGCGTTTAAAACATTTGTGGCGGACGTAAAGCGTTTCCTGTGATTTCAGATAAATTTTCAGATAACTGGCAGCCATCATTTTAAGCCACAATATGGACAAGTGTCGTTACCCTGAAGCGTAGCTTATTTAGTGGCACTAGGCAAGATCATGGCGGAACAGCGCAGCCCTGAGCTAGATTTCAGACGCCATGTTCTTCTATATATAGTGCCACTAGCCCCCTCAGACAGACCACACAGAAATAATAAAAAAAAGAAAACAATCCTGCTTACGGGATTACGAGACGGAATGTCCAACGAGCCTGAATGTCCAACGAGACGGAAGATCCAATAATGGATATTCAGGCACGTTGGACATTCAGGCACGTTGGACATTCCGCCTCGTTTGGATCTTTCGTCTCGTTGGACATTCAGACTCGATGGACATTCCGTCTCGATTGGATCTATCGTCTCGTTGTACATTCCGTCTCGCCTGTCACGTGACCGATTGGACATTCAGGCTCGTTGACATTCAGTCTCGTTGGACATTCAGGCCATAAGCGGCTTAAGCGAGAACTGGTCGGGCGATCTCTTCTGCTAATGGATACTACACATGATCCGTTCAAATCCTGGAGCTGCTGCTCTTTTTATAACATGCGAGTTCATCCACATGTGAATAGTAAATGAGCGACAATCAAGATCTAGAACCCCTCCGCTCCGCCCCCCGCCCCCAAAAAAAAAAAAAAAAAAAAAACTGGCGAACGCTCAAATCATTAACTTCTTCAAACGAATTCTATGCTTGTGTCCGCATTGTGAAGGTGCAACGACCACGAAGAGCGAATCCGTTTTTTCTTCTTCAATACTTGTGAAATGTGAAATATAGGTTTGAAGTACTTCATTGTTATGAGCGCTAAACATGTAAGTCTTAACACAATAAAGTAATCAGAAAAGTAACGGTTACTTCTTCAAGTAGTGTCCAATTACTTTTGCTGTCAAGTAATCAAGTAATCTAATCGAATACTTTTTAGCCAAGAGTACAAAACTGGATACATGAAAAGTCAATTTGGGGGTTTTACGTGCCAAACCAACGACGGCATCTGGCACGCCCCAGCGGAGGACTGAGGATTAATTTGGACCACATGGGGATCTTTTGACGTGCAACCGAAAGCTCGGTTACACGGCGCCTCCTCCGCAATAAGCCTCCGTCAGATTGCGGGCACTGGATACATGACATCACGCCGGTACGATGCTCATCCAGATTGAAACGGGCAGAGGCGGTGGATTGAATCCACGATCAGTGAGCTTTACAGCGTGAGCTTTCGCTACACGTGCTACCAATCCACGAGCAACGAGGCATCGCGGTCGAATTCGAGCTCGAGAGAAAAACAACAACAGCAGCAGCAAGAAAATCTCCGGGTTGAGGCATTTAGTACTAGTGTCGCCATCTCGCTTATCAAGTTGGAAATAAAATTAACAGGATGATTTTATTACACAAATACGCAAATACAACAACATTTTGCTTTCTCGTCATGGTCTTAAAATTAAGATTATAGGCACCCCTAGTACGTACGGCCAACGTTTTGTCACGTTTGTTTTCTAAATAATTGTATTTTCAAAATGCCTCAACGCGCTAAAAACAGTCAAAACGGTCATATTTCTGGATTTTATTAAAAATCTCCAGCGCTCTAAAAAAAAGTCCAAGGGCCGCACAACCTTCATTACGTTATCATAAGTAACCCCAAAAAGAATGAATACTATCGTGCATTCCTGAAACTCAGGTTTGTGTAGCGAAATTTGCCCATTGAGTGACGAGCGGTTGAATCCCCCTTAAACCATTCCCACTTTTCGCAGGCACTCGCCCCTACGTGGTGCATTTTACTTGATATTTATCTACTGTCTCAGTAAAAACTTCATCCTTTAGAAGGTTATTATTCATTTTCCACTGGTCCCAACGAAACTGGGTTTTTTCTTTGAAACCACCAACAATAAAAGAAACGAGTGCATGATCAGAAAAAAATACCGGCAGTACATTATAGTCTTCGTATCCGGTTAAAAGTTCAATTGACACGTAAGCTCTATCAAGACGGGCAAGACTCGAGGACTGTAATGTGTTGAACCATAAACAATCGTTGGGTTCGTTTGGTACAGTCGCGACATCCTGCAAACTGTATTCCGTAATCAACTCGTTTAAAATAATTGCACTACTGTCGCTTTGTCTTGTAATTTTGGATCGGTCCCCGTGTGCCACAAACGCAGCTCAAATCACCTAACAGACAACTTTACGTTGAGAATCTAAATATTGGCAATTCTCTGAAAAAACACTTTCCTTTCGTTAATGTTGTTTTGGTGCGTATACATTTATGATACGATATTCAACATTAGAAATACTACAGTCGCAAATGACGAGTCGAACCACATTGGTCGGACTATTACTGATTGGACTTGTGCGTTCAAAGATTTCGTAAAAAACAACATACAAACCCCCGGACATAGACCATTGTGCCCCGCGACACGCACCACTTCGAAGAGTGAAAGAAAGAAGCCCGTAAGCATGCGGTCTCTTCGGCACTTCCAACTTTGGTCTCCTGAATTGCGAGGGCATCAAATACCTTTATCGATTAGGAGCCTCTTTACCTGATATTGCTTGCGACGCGAGGCAAAGCCTCGACCGTTAAGTGTCGACAATTTCAGGTTGCCGACATACAGAGACGCCCGCGCCTGTCGGGGCTCACCTCGTCTAGAGAACAGCACCAAGTACCCGGATCATAACCACGTCAGCCGGTCGGCTTGTCCAGTCCTCTGGGTTTTCGGAAACACAAACTTGAATGCAGGTCGCGGCTTTCTCCGCCTCGTGGTCGCCGTCTTCCAAGCTGTCTTGACAGGCAGCTCCTCCGGGTTCGAGTCATAGCCAACCTTAACCGCGTCCGAGTCCGAATCCGAATCGAGTTCCCGTGTGGCCAAAGCCCCAGTGTCAGCCATATCCACGTCGACGCTTAGCTGCGCCTCTGTAGACGTCGTTGGCTCGACGACTCTCGCCTCTTCCTCCTCCTTCCCCGGCGCAGCGTTGCATGGTGTTGTCTGGTCGAGGCTCGTCTCGGCCACGGCAACTGGCGTGGCCTCCGTCATCTTCGGCAACTCTGCAGGCGCTAGTTGGTTGGTGCCATCCTTAGCTCTCTCCTCATTGTCTTTGGCAGCGGTAGTGGCACTCGCGGCGACTTCTTCCGCGTCTGTCTCGTCCATGACGTGCTTGGCGTTTGTCTCGCCGCTTCGGGCACCTGCGGCCGCTGCATAAGTCCTCACACATTGGTCAGCGTCGTGGCCGAAACGGTGGCACGACTCACACTTGGGCACACGGCAGTCACGGCGGATGTGGCCAGTCCGCTGGCAGCGCAGGCAGAGCGGCGCCCTGCCCGGCGCTACAACGAGCGCCAGCCCTCCGGCGATGCGCAACTGATGCGGCAGGTCGTCCAGTGTAAGCCCAAGCTTGAGCCGAATGACAGCCGTTCGCGTCATCGACGCGCAGCCCGCAATGCCTTGCACCCGCCACTTCTCGGTGCCCACCTCGATTACAGTGCCGTACGGTGCCAACGCCGCCTTCCCCTCGTCATCAGGAACATGGTACAGCATCCAGTGAAGCTTGAGGCGGATGTCTCGGTTTCCTGGGTCGATGACGAGGCATCGCCGCCCCTTGACGACGAGGTCGCCGGCGGCAAGGGCCTTCCGCTTTCCCTCGGGTGACTTGAAAGTCACAGCCCAGACGTGGTTCATTGGATCGCTAGGTTGGACATTTGAGAAAAGGTACATGGAAGTGACGTAATGGAAAGGAGGAACGTATCCTAGCAACACTCACGTGGCGGGTCTGCCCACTTTGACGCCGCTACGTCATCGCAAACTTGACACCTGTCACCCGTTTGAGCGACGTCCGGAGCCAACCCCCGACGAGCGGAAGGAGCTACGCATTCCCCGAGGCGTCCCTACGCTCGGGGTACGGGGTAGGATTTACTACGACGCGGGGAGCAGTTCCTGCGTTTCCTGCGTTTAGTGAACGAACGGCAACCAATCCTGTGCGTCGCTGGCCGTCGCATCTGTTCTAGTACAGGTAAAAGTATTGAAAAACAATAAAAACCTGTTGGGCGTTGTTAAAACAAACCGTTTATTTCTGTCCTTTTGCAATACATTTAAAGGGGCCCTGCAATGACGTTTTTACTGGTTTTTAATTTGCACCGAACCTGAGCGCACTGAACGTAGTAACTTAATGAAACTTTTCTCAAATTTCGCTTTATATTAAAAGTTATAGGCAAATTAGAATTACAAAAACAAGCAATAAATAACCTCCTTCATGACGTCGTAGGTCCTGGCTTGAGTGGCCGTGAACTAGAGGAGGGGTAGTGGGCTCATCGAGCGTTCACGGCTGCCGCACTCCGTGTCGACGGCTCGAGAGGGCGCCACTAAAGCATGTGTTGGATAGGATGTATGAAGCGGGCGGCCAGGGCGGCTCGCATTGCATTTGCTGCGCGATTAAAGACTAATTCGGCATAACACTTCATTGGGCATAAACGACAGCAAACACGGGGTAAAGATCAGTTCAGAACGGGAGCCACTTCGCGCTGCCACACCACCAAATGGCCAAATCGCCAACCAAGCCCGCGCCGAAGGCCTTCGGAACGCTCGGAACCAATCGGATCCTCGAGCCGGTATACGATCGCAGCGCCGCCGCGTACATCCGGGATTTTTCTACGCTCGCCGTTCGTCGGGGCCTCATCCCACTAGCCCTTTCTATTGACGAGGAGATCGAACTATAGGGGGCGCTGCGTTCACCAAAACAAACACCGCCTGCGTGGAAAACAACTCCGGCGTTCCAGTTGGCTGTCGTGTTGTTGCCGCGTTCCCTGCACGTTTGTTATACCCCTGTCAGACGGGCACCTCAAATGACATTTACCCCAAATGACATTCAGTGTAAATGTCATTTAGGCAATGTCACACGGCAACTCAAATGACATTTGACTTAAATGACATTCGAGCTCAACTGAGTTCTCCTAAACTCATTTACGGCTCGTAAATGTGTAGTCTCGTCAACAGCGGTCAGCACAAGTTCCGCGAATTGAAATAAAACATTATAAATAATATAAATGCAATTGAAGACAATGCTTGTAGCAATTAATTTTAGAAAAAAATGCTTATAACGTGTATATCTCGCACACCTTTTGCGCTATATTTGTTTAATATACTCGCGGTCTCAGTTGCGCGTCAGGAACGCGATCCGACTTTCCGGCAGTTCCGGATCCATCGCACTACGATCATTGTCGTCAGCAGGCTCCATCGCTACAGGGTCACGGTCTTCGCTTGAATCGATCGCAGACGTAAACGTCAACGAGGTATACGAATCCGGCGAAGAACGAAAGAGCGCGAGGAACAACGGCGAGCAAGATGCATGGAGTTCCGAAAGCAGACGAGCCAAGCGGCGGAACGGCTATGGCTACGGATTACTTGGGATTGCTGACGTCGTGTCATAGTTGCCACAAAACACCTTGTCTCCGTCAAAACGTGTACTTAGTTTTCATCACCGTGTTTGAATTTTATGTTCTGAGAATTCATTACATTTTATTTACTTAGTAAACAATAAAATAAACACTAGTTTGCCGGGTTAACAACAGACCGCTATCGTGATAGACATCACCTAAATGACATTTGAGTTGCCCGTCTGAGCAGCATTAGAATATAGTACGCTCTTGTTGCGTACCGCAGTGCTCAGCGCATGCTTTAGAGCCTGGAATCAGTTCTCATCGCTTTCCTGCCAAAAAAAAAAAAAAAAAAAAAAAACTCAAATCGCAGTGGATAAGTAAGAGTAGGGAAGAAGTTGACTGCGCACGACGTGGTGTGTGGTCGTCACTTTTCAAGCGATGCCTTCCAAGCAAACTACGCTAATGGACGAGTCATGTACGCGCTTAAATCACGCTTGCATCGGCATCCGCTCAAACCGTACATTGTATTTTATAGGTAGTAGATATTCTGCCGGCAACCGGCACAACAAACCGAGGGAAAAAAAAATTGCCGGTAGTTGTTCCCATTGGGTTTCGTGTAAAAGGAATAGTCAAAACGAGAACTTCTAGTTGTGTGGAAAGGTGTCCGTTACACGTGCCGTGGGTCCCAGGTTAAAATCAAATTAGGCGAACTTTTTTTTTTCGTAAAACGTTTGAAAATTTTTATTTATTATTTTTTTTTTTTTTAGAATAATCATTGCCGTCCGAAGCTCCCGGCAATCTTTTTTTCCCGAGTGGTTGTGCCGGCTGCCGGCAAAATATCCCCACCTTATTTCATAACAGTGCACAAGAGGAGGTTCTTGATACGCAACGCCGTTCCGTCGGATAATCTTCCGAAGGAATCACACGACCGGGTTGTGAGGCTTCGGAAGCCGCCGAGAGGTACTGCTATCATTTGATCACTATTTTATTCCAGGCTAGTTTTTACAGTGGAACATATTAGGTTGCAGTATCAGTTCGATATTGTGATATTTACGCAACTGCGTGAATCATTTTGCGATTCCTATAATTTCGATTGAGCAATGCAAATGTGTGTATGACTAAGTACTCGTCGTGCAGAACTCATTGATATTTCATCGTGAACCGTGCACCTTCGAATAACCGATAAATTAAACTGAAAAAGACAACTTGTAACGTTTAATGCCAATGTGCAGTCTAATTAGCCACATTCTACACTATAATGTTCACCAGTCTGTTCTGTATTTCGGAATTTCAAGAAACACGTAATGTGTAATGACTATTTTGGTTGATGTTTTGGTGAAAATTTCTCCGGGGCCACGCTGCACTGGACTACACGATTACATTTCAGCACGTTCTCGCCTTCAATGAGGCACCTCTTGCTCTCGCCGATGTGGCTGATGATCGTTGCAAGGGACAGGGACACTGAAAAGCAATGCGTGTGTTTCGTGAATACGGTTTCTCCAACCTAGGAAGCGCACAAACATCGCCACACCGCATCAGTCACGCACGACCTGGCGCGCGCAGCCGGAGCGACGCGGCCGATCGCGGGCGCCTACACGTGGGTTGGTTTTTGCTTCCAACGAGAATGCGGCGACATTTAAAGCAAGGTGAGACAAGCAGGGACTATGCTACCCCTACGCAGATGCTTTTCGTGCAGATGAATATTATCCACATACCTTTCACGAGCCTCAAGTCCTCGTCCTCCATGGCTGAACGAATACTAGCGGCGGGAATGTTATTCCCGCATAATAGTTTCGACGGCGGCCGCTAGCCAGCGCCACCGTTCGATCTCCTCCCCAATAAGGAGTATTCACTGGGCGCCATATTTGTGGGTGATGCCTAGAGCGCTTGCTCTGAACGAGCCCACATTAATAGGCTGCTAAGACAGGCAATCTTGAGGGTGCGAAATGCACGTTACAAAATAACTGTGGAAGCTCGCCATCAGCACGCGCTCAGCAGCCATGCACACAGCTATGGCCGCCAGTGAATACTTCCTATAGGAGGTATTCACTGGCCGCCATATTTGAGGTCACTGTTTAGAGCGCATGCTCAGAACGAGCTCGCATTAATAGGCTGCTAAGACCGGCAATCTTGGCGGTGCGGAATGCACGTGGCGAAAGAACTGTGGAAGCTCGCGTTCAGCACGCGCTCCGCAGCCGGGCACACAGCTATGGGAAGCGAGCATGCCGGCCGCGTCGCGGCGGTCGCCTATTGTTTGCCGCATCAATTGTTGTGGCTTTCTTAGAGCGGAATAGCTACCTTGGAAATTACAGCCCTAACCCGCTAAAACACACAACCAACGCAGCGACTGGCAGAAGTTCCCCGATGCAACGGACCCTTTTGCCGCTAGGGGCGCCCTGGTCGGGGCTTGAATTAGATCCGCACCTTTTCTATGCCGGCCGCGTCGCGGCGGTCGCCTATTGTTTGCCGCATCAATTGTTGTGGCTTTCTTAGTGCGGAATAGCTACCTTGGAAATTACAGCGCTAACCCGCTACAACGCACAACCAACGCAGCGACTGGCAGAAGTTCCCCGATGGAACGGACCCGTTTGCCGCTAGGGGCGCCCTGGTCGGGGCCTGAATTAGATGTGCACGGTTCCTATGGCCGCCAGTGAATACTCCCTATAGTCGGTTACAAGTCAAGAAGGTAGGAGAAGCTCCTCCCATAATCGTGATGCGACTGTTTAAAATCCATCCGCAGTCGAAAGAATAGTTCCCTGGAAACACCCCTTGTTCCGCTTCAATGAATAGATAATGGCTACAGAGTGATGCCAACTTGTCTCCGACCCCCACTTTTTAAGAAAGCGACCTTTGTATTCATCGGAGAGGAAACCGAGCCCCTGAAAGTGGCCTTTGTATCCATCGTATTTGTATCCATCTAATCCCCCAAAGTCCCCAAAGAAGGAAGTTTTGTTTCCATCGGAAACAAAAACAACTTCTAATCTCCCTCTCGTGGCTTCCACAACGCTAAGTCAAGGTCGAAAGATAAAGCAAATATTCAAAGCAAGGCAAACCCCTCTCCCGCGTTGGCCACGACGTCACGGAAACGATGGGACGCTATTGGATGCGGAGGTGGCGGAGGGATATATGATTCCCTTTGAGGGGTATTTGCCGCTACCTTCTTGACTTGTAACCTACTATAGTATGCGCCGTTTTTTCCGCCGCTTGGTGGCGGGTATGTCGACGGGTCATTTCTCGTTTCCGTACTTTATAAACTGCATTCGTTTCTTTTCTGATCTAAAATACTGAACAAAAACTACTTTTATAAATAATTGAAACGGTTCGCGCAACTTATATTTTGTAGTTCGACTAAAAAGAAGCTTTTAGAGGCTCTGACCAGTAGTAAGCCCAGGACCAAAGACGTCACATTTTGCGCGCTTTCGGTACCGCGGGTCGCCCTCGTCGGTAGAGGAGGTTTCCGCGTCGTCCGGTTAAAATATGACGCACTGATATTTAGTTACTCTCTCCGTGCCCGCTGGCTTTCCCGAACCCCAAGAGACGTGGAAACCCCAAAAAAGGCAGACGCTTAAATATGATTGCAGGGCCCCTTTAAGAGTTAATAGGAGAGAAAGTTGTTTCAATGTTACAAGGAATGCGGGATGCGCGCTTCGCGCCTTCTTTTAAAGCAACATGTCGGAGCAAGCCAGAATCGCGGGGTTGATTGCTGCACATAAAGAGGTCCCGTTTCGTGGTCCCGGCGCGTAATGAAGGCGCGGAAGCAAGCAGACGACCTGAACAAAGACGCCTGCTTGCTCTGTTGAACCCCGGAAACATTCGGTTGATATGACTTACCCTGAGACAGGGAAGAAACAAGATTCGTAAATGGGACGCGGTCAACACACAGCGTATCCCAACATGAAAGGGCCCCTAAGAAATCGGGGCTCACCACAACGCATGCGCCGAACCCAAACCGTGTTTAGGGTTCGGGCTGGCGGTGCAGTACTACTGCCAGTCTGAGGTCTGTAACGTGCATCACGCAGTAGTGATCCACGACCGCACGCCGGTACGGGTTATGCAGCGCGAGCTTTCGCTCCACGTGCATGCTCCTATAGCTGCGTTGCGCTAACGCACCGCCTATCTTCCCCCGATTCCCCTTTGTAACAACGCTTTTGCTAACATTGGGAAATTAGTTGGTATCGGCATCGACGACGACGAAGACAAAAATAAAGAAACAGCTAGCGCTGGCGTTGACCACTGCGCCCATGTCCAGTCCTTTGGTGGAGGGGCATTAGGGGTCTAAAGTCTTTTATTACCAACGTTACGGATCCGAGGAGTTTATGCGCTGTGTTGAGGAACCGTCCACGGCGACGGCATCCGTGATTCCAAGCCAAGGGCTTCGGAGCGAGGGCCACGCCATGTTTCATAATCGTTTTCAACGGGCACTCCTGCTGTCGCCAAAGGATGGTCAATGACCGACATCACCAGAGCGCCAGGATGGACCAAGAATGAAATGCTCAATGGACAAGTGCTGAGGCCATTTTTGACGATTGCTCCTTGGTCGCAGATCGGCAATGGGTTTCGAAGGCTTCTGCAAGACGCCCTTCTGGGATCTCAACGTCACGTGGCACACAGAGAACCCCCAGCTAACACCTTGCTTCGAGTTCACCGTACTCACTTGGATCCCTTTCCTGGTTCTGGTAGTGTCCTTACCTTCTAAGATGGCCTCTTCCCTGGGCCCCAAGGTCAGGCCGTACCCGATGACCTTGCTCACCTATCTAAAGTACTTTATGACATCTTATCTCTGCCTCATATATAGCCTAGGGATCTACGCGGATCATTCATCTGGCATCCCCGACTCCGAGTTTACAGCTTCAATTATACAGACAGCAGGTTGCTCAATAGCGCTTCTGTACCAGATTGTTGATCAGAGGCGAGCGCGAAGGACATCTGACGTCTTGTTTAGCTACTGGACGATGAGCATGCTGTGCTCGTTCCCCACGTATTATAGAATGATCCGGAATACGTTCAGCAGCCTCAGCACAGTGCTCCCGTCTGGGTACCACTACACCGTCAGCATGATTGTGTTTCCAGTCATTTGCTGCCTCGTGGTTCTATACTCATTCACAGAACGTCACATCAGCGACACGAGAAGGCCGTGTCCGCTGGACGTCGCGTCACTGCCGTCTTCCGTCAGTTTCGAGTGGTTCACTCCGCTAATTCTAACCGGCTTTCGCAAGACGCTCAAGGTCGACGACCTCTTCGCGGTGTCAAAGAAGCTCAAGACTGTCAACAACTACACCAGATGGATGTACAAAAATGACGAGACCATCGAGGGCCATCGGCTAGCCCTGTCCCTCCTTAGGACTTACTGGGTCACTATACTCGCTACTTGCGCTATGATGCTGCTTTTCACACTCTTTAGGACATTGCCCCCTGTTCTGCTGACCCTGATTATCAGGTACGTCTCTTCTAAGCAAGAGACGTGGAAGGGCTACATCTATGGTGTCTCCATTTTTTTGGCGGGCAAGATGGGCATGACGCTGCTTCGTCACTGCGACTTCCACTTTGTATTGCTCGGCTTACAAATCAAAGGCATCCTTGTGAACGCAGTCTACAAGAAGACCCTCCGCATCGCTAGTGCTTCGCTCAGCAAGTACACAATCGGAGAGATCATCAACTTAATCACGGTGGACGCTGACAAGGTCTACCAGACGTCTCTTTTGATGGGCCAAGGTTTGACAGCGTTTTTTATGTCTATCACCGTAACAATATGGCTCTGGCACTTTGTGGGGCCCTCTGCGCTTGCGGTGCCTGTAGTGACGCTGACCCTCATTCCCTTAACAGCGGTACTTACTCGTGTCTGTAGTGGGTTACAGCAAGAACTAATGATCCTAAAGGACAGCCGACTAATGTACGCTGGCGAGGCACTAGGGAACATCAAGATCCTTAAGTTTTACGCTTGGGAGGTGCCTTTCATGGAGCATATATTTGGCCTCCGCGATGAAGAGGTGGCGACTCTGAAAAAATACACCACTCTGGCAGCATTCATGAGACTTTTCTGGTTTACGTTACCATTCATGCAGTCCCTCGCCGTTTTTTCAATCTACATGTTCGCGAGGGGGTTGACCACACTGGAAATCGAAACCGGCTTCGTGACCATAACACTCTGCAACATGCTTCGACAGTCACTGGCTGTCTGCCCTGACGTCATTTCCAATCTGATTCAGACACGAGTCGCGTTCCAGCGCATTGGAGAGTTTCTGGATGCTGACGAGAAAGATTCAGAACTTGTCGGTAACAGCCCAGGATCCGGAGTTGCTATTCGTATCGACAATGCCTCTTTCGCGTGGTCCACCGCCACGGACGCTCCGCCGCTGCTGAAAAACATCAACCTGACTGTAACCAAGGGACAGCTAGTGGGAATCTTCGGGCTGGTGGGCGCTGGAAAGTCTTCCTTACTCAACGCGATGCTGGGCGAAATGTGTCTTATTGAAGGTACAATTGACATTGATGGATCTGTCGCCTACGTGCCGCAGAGAGCTTGGATCATCCACGGTACCATCCGCAAAAACATCACCTTCATGAATGAGTACGAGAAGTACTTTTACAGAAAGGTCGCGGACAAGTGTTGCCTCAAAAGTGACTTCGACATGCTTATGGATGGTGACCAGACAGAGATTGGTGAAAAGGGCGTGAACTTGAGCGGCGGGCAACGCCAGAGAATCAGTCTGGCCAGAGCAGTCTACCTTGACAAGGACGTGTACTTACTCGATGACCCGCTGAGCGCCGTCGACGCCCAGGTTGGCTCCAAGATCTTCAGCAAGGTGATAGGTCACCGAGGGTTGTTGCGTGAAAAAACGAGGATATTCGTCACCAACAACTTGAGCCTCTTGAAATTAGTTGACGTGGTGGTCTTCATGCAAAATGGCAGGTTCTCGGATTACGGCAGCTTCCCCGAACTTATGGCCAAAGGTGGCGACTTCGCGAAGGTCGTCACGGAACATTCGAAAATACCACCCGAAGAAGATAGAAGGGACAGTGGCGGACCCGTTGCTCGCGTACTGAGCCTCATGAGCGACAGTGCGGTGGAATTCACCGTGACCGGGACAGGGGCAACGAGAGCAAACGCCCTGGTCGGCGCAGAGGTGGCCCAGGTAGGCTCTATCCAGAGACATGTCTACACAAACTACGTGAACCACATGGGCACCACCTTTCTCCTCGTCGCGTTTACTGGTTACATTCTTTGTAGAGTCTTCGACGTCAGCGCGGGACTTTGGATTGGGAGCTGGAGTAGGGACGCGCAACTTCCCAAAGAAGAGCAGACCGTCGCGAAAAGAACCATCCGAATAGTGGTGTTTGGCGCCATTGGATTATTCATGGGCATGTTCGCTTTCTTGGGCACATCGATGCTGTCCGTGGGAGCTGTGAGAGCCTCCAGAACACTACACGAAAATATGCTCAGGTGCCTATTTGAAGCTCCCATGTCCTTTTTCGACACAACTCCTCTAGGTCGGATTCTCAACAGAGTCGGTAAAGACGTTGATCAACTGGACATTCAACTGCCAATGATGGCGAACATGTTCTTTGAATTATTCTTTCAGCTACTTGCTATGATCATTCTTATCACCGTCGTTTTGCCGTCGTTTCTCATAGCCGCTGTGCCGCTCACAATGCTCTACCTGTTCATGCGCAAGCTTTACCTCAAGACACTGCGACAGTTGAAGCGTCTGGAATCCATCACTAGATCGCCAGTGGTCAATGCTTTCGCCGAAACACTCGATGGACTTAACAGCATCAGGAGCTACGGTGCCGAGGAACTCTTCATTGGTGGTTTTTTGACAGAGGTTGACAAGACCCAAAACTGCTCTTTTTTCCTACTTATTTCTAAGCTGTGGATGATTAGTCGTCTAGATCTTATAGGCTGCACGATGAGTCTGGTCACCGCCTTCCTGATAGTATATTGGAGAGGCCAAATGGCGCCCGGTACGGCTGGTGTGATTCTCTCGTACATGCTCACATCAACATTTGCCTTCAACAACCTGATTCATTTTGCAGCGGAGGCAGAGGCAGCCATTGTGTCTTCGGAACGGGTCGAAGAGTACTCGAAGATCGAGGGCGAAGCTCCGCGTCGCGTGGACCCGAGTCCTCCAGAAGACTGGCCACAGAGAGGAGTCATCACCTTCGTCAACTTCAGCGCTCGTTACCGAGACGGGCTTGGACTGTGCATCCGCGATGTCAACCTGGAGTTCGAAGCGGCCGAGAAAGTTGCGATAGTAGGACGGACAGGCGCCGGGAAGTCGACGATGACCTTGGCCCTTTTTAGAATCCTGGAAGCAGCTAAGGGAAGCATTCTCATCGACAATGTCGACATATCTAAAGTGGGGCTGCACGACCTGAGATCCAAGCTGACCATCATTCCCCAAGATGCCATCCTGTTCAGCGGCACATTACGCATGAACTTGGATCCCGAAGATCAGTTCGAGGACATCGAGTTATGGGACGTCCTGGAAAGGACCAAGCTCAAAGGCCGCTTTCCAGAAGGACTTGAGACACCTATCTCAGAGGGAGGGCACAACATCAGTGTGGGCCAAAGGCAGCTGGTCTGTCTGGCTAGGGCCGTGCTCAAGTCGACCAAAATTCTGATCTTGGACGAAGCCACAGCGGCAGTGGACGTCGAGACGGACGCGCTGATTCAAAGAACCATCAAAACAGTGTTCAGAGATAGCACCGTACTAACCATTGCTCATAGGCTAAATACTATTTTAGATTCGGATAAGATCGTTGTTATGGCGGACGGTGAGGTCATTGAGGTGGGACCGCCGGCGAAGCTCTTGGCCGACCCAACCACAGAGTTTTATTCAATGGCAAAAGAGTCCGGTCTTGTGTGATGGTCGCGCGTAAATATTAAATCCATGTTATACACTTTCCTTCTGAAACTTCCGTGGTTTCTTTGTGTCAATTTTCTAGTTCATGTTGCATATCCAACCGTTCCAGAGACGCATAAAAACGAAGGCAACAACTCGAACGTGAGATGCATTAACAAGTGGAGCATGTTGAAGTCTGCTTCATCTATATACAAATAAGCGAAGGAGTCTGACTTCGTTTTAATCGGTGACAAACAATCGATTCTATTCCAACTCGAGTGTGTACACTCAGTTTTATACATACAATATTCACCATTCACTAAAGTACGTCAACGCCACTCGGATCTTTCCAGGGGAGTAACGTACCAAGGCCGCAGGCCGAGCGGGGGTGAACGAAACTGACGAATGGTCACACTTTCACTCAAACCCAAATGTGCCATCATGCACCACAGACTCAAGGAGTATGAAAAGACGCACGTTCAGACAATGGTACCCGTACACAAGGTGGCACGCATTCATTCAAGGAGCCAAAATTGGACCTAGGCAAGTCCAGAACTAGTTCCGGGCTGCTAGCGGTGAATTAGTACCGGACTACTTGCGTAGTAGTTCTGGAAAATTGTTCTAGAATAGCCCTTGACTACCATTGATCTAAACTACTGCTGGATCGAGTAGGACACAGGCTCCAGGGAGGAGACAGCTGCGGCGGGTCTCAGTAGTGACAATAGGCTCCGAAAGCCGGTAGTTCTTGTGGCACCTTGCGGTCGTCCAGCTTGCCGAAGCCGTTCTTTTTGCGCTTGCAGATGTTGTCGAGCGGGGCGCGAACCGAGCTCCAGGACGAGCTGTTGGAGCGGTCCGCCTTCTCCCTGACGCGCGCTTTGAGGTCGCCCCACTTGCGGTCCAGCTTGTAGCCGAACAGGGTGAGGAAGCGCTTGAAGGAGTTGGCCATTGACGGTCAAGGGAACGCGCCTGCAGGCGTCGGCTTCGAGGGTTGCTGTACCGCTGAACCGATGCTGAACCAGCTCAGATCCCGCCTCGCGATATATAGACATTTTTTCTCTTCTTTTGCGTATCTTTGGTACTGTTAATTCTGATGGCGCTGATGTTAATTTGCAGAAATATCAGAAAAGAAAAAAAAAATACGAAGAATATTTGCATATGATCTCAGCAAGTTAGACAATTTCACCCGTTTCTCGGCATTAAAAATAAAAAAGAAAAAAAATCCAGATTTTTGTATTTTGGTTATGGGAAACACACAGGCAGGGCACTGTCTGTATGTTTCCTCTAGAGTTCCTGTATAGGCTCCCTACGGGAGCCAGAGTTGCGCGTTCATGCATGGCATGTGGATTCAGCTCCTCACGTGACTGAATTCGGCGAATAGCAGCGCCGCGCGTTCGAGGCGCGCGGCGTGCTCAAAAGCCGGGGAACGTACGCCGGGGCGCGTGCAACGTCTACTTTGCTGCACGACATTTGATACGGCTCCTCACGTGATCGGATCTCGGCGAATAGCGGCGAGGGCGGCAGGCGGCACGTGGAATCAAACGCGCAACTCTGGCTCCCGTAGGGCTCATTCACACTGGAAGCGGATCCGCGTTCGCAAAGCGGTTGCGAACGCGGTTGTATAAAGATTCAGTACATTTGCACGCGCATTTGATGACATCAAATGCGCGTGCAATTGTACTAGATCTTTATACAACCGCGTTCGCAACCGCTTCGCGAACGCGGATCCGCTTCCAGTGTGAATGGGGGGGTAGGGAGCCGAGCCTTTACAGGAACTCTAGTTTCCTCGTTCTTGTCCTACGTTCTACGTCCTCTTACGTCTTTTAGCGCTGTTCCCTCAAAACAACTATGCACCATCAAGCCCAACTACATGCCTTCTTGTAAGTACGTGGCATAGTTGATGCTATAATGTATGTACATTAGTGATTATTGTTGTTATTTTTTTGTATGTGTGAGGGGAAAGGGGGAAACCAAAAAAGTGTAGGCTAAAAATGCAGGGCGTCCCCAAAAATATTCATAGGTTTTTCTTGTTTTTCCTCGTTTTCTTTTCAAAATAAACTACCCATTTCCGAACGCTTATTTCCGTCCAAATGTAGCGCTAGCGGCCCTAACCAGATGCCAAAGTTTCAGAACTAACCGTTGCTTGATTCAAAATTTAGATGCGATTTCCTGAAATTCTCAGCGGGCAAATTACGGCTGACAGAACCCTTGAATACATGGAGGGAGCTCTATGGCGCCGATTATCGAAAACAGGCGAAAGTGGCCCGAATTGTCGCACTAAAATTTTCAGAAAATCACTTATAACTTTTGATTGAGATAACGCAGTTTGTTCTGAAATTTCGGCATCTGGTTCGAACCGCTAGCGCTACATTTTTTTTTTTTTTTTTTTTTTTTGGGGGGGGGGGGGGGGGGGGGGGGGACGCGTTCGGCGATGCGCGTAAATTATTTTTGCAATAAAAAAAAAACTGCAATTTTCTTTTCTTTTTTTTTTGGGGGGGGGGGGGAGCACGTTGTACTATATTTGTTCTTGTAAAGCATTTGGTGTAAGCAAGGCCATTGGTCGGGAAAGCTCAAGCAACCCACCGTAGAGAACTGCCTTTGGCGATGCTGTGCGACGCCGTTTGTTCACTATCGTCCCTCGTTCCTAAACTTAACGCTGAAATTCAGGAACCTTCCAGTTACAGCGTTCAAAAACCGACACGCGCTCCGCCGGGACCAAACATGGCGCCCTGGCTAAAGTTGTCAGCATCCTAAGGGAAACGCGCGCCAAGAGTGGAACCGCTTTCGTACTCGTCCCTTTTTTTCTCTCCTGTCGCTGTAACCTCGCTTTGCTCGTCGGTCGGCGTATTGCGGGGCCGTGCTATAACGGTTTTCTGGGTCAGTGTGATACGCAAGTGCCGTTGCGTCATCAGGCCAGCTGACCTCGGGAGTCGCGTGCTAACTTCTCGCGTCGTTCCTCTTTCATTTTGGCCGCCTTGTTTCTAGCTGCTTTCAACGGACCGCCCGTCGGCTCCCCCGAGACAAACTGGCGCCGTTTCTATATATGGGACATATAGAGCTGCAGCATCTGTCAGCTCTTCAGCTCCAGATCCAGCTATTACTGTCTTAGGCGACGCAAAAATTGCCGTAGAAAATGCACACACAGAAAAAGCAACGCTCCACTGAATGCCCAATGCGACGAGGCGCGTTAGCGTCGAGTGGTGTTTTGATTAGTTTAATATGTAAAGTGTGTTCAGTAATTTTTTAAATGTTTTTAGATGCGTAAGTTTTGTGTGGGTTGCATTGTGGTTTTCTGATCACTGTAAAAAAATCACGGTCGCGTTTCACAACTCTCACTGTTTAATCATGTTTACTAGATCCCCTCTTCATGTAATGCACTTTATTTGATGTGCCTTTGAAAAATAATAAACTGAACTGAACTGAACTGCGTAGTGTACGTTCGAGACCTTAGGCTATAGCAGTGGTGCTACACTGGTTAAATTTTAGGGGCGAAGCTCCTTAGGGTCTAGCCTTGTCCATCCGTCCGGCGTCCGTGCTCACATCGATTGCCATCCCATCTGTCTGTCTTCTTAAAAAAAGAAAAAAAAATGCTTGCGCAGTCGACAGGATTCGAACCTGTGCGGGGAGACTTCAGTGGATTTCTACTCCATCGCCTTAACCACTCGGCCACGACTGCGGGATGAGTAGGGGGCTCTGAGATGTGGTAGTAACTCAAGAGCTGGGGATGTGATGGAAGATGGCTATGCGGTCAAATGCGTATATAATCGCGTTAAACTTTGCACGCATTGGCTCAACGTTTATAGACGAGAGGGCGCTGCGGTCAAATGCTCAAATGCGTATATAACCACGTTCCATACCACACATTCTCTTTCTGACAGATGCGTTCCCACGGCTCCTAGCGGATCCAAGCTGATCCGCTAGAAGAACCACTGGCTCTGCATTTCACCGACCATAAAGCAGTAATAATGAAGTCGAAACGCAACCCGGAACTCAGCACTACCTATGAGCAATAAAAACAAAATCAGCAGCATCAGCACTACCTATGAACAATAAAATCGGTATCATCAGTGTCACAGATTCGGTTGCGTTATAGGTAAATATAATTCCCAACGTGATCCTCAACAAACAAAATTTATAATTTGAGAGGACCGTGCTGACCGAGCGATAGGTCCACGCTCCGGTGGAAGGACTCGTAAAATGAAGAGAGGCGGAGACGTGAGGCGGCTATGAACAATACGCAAGTTTAATTAAACAAAACAGAAGAGAAACGTGGAGGGAAACGCTCTAATACAGTGCAGACAGCTTACAGAATTCACTCCGACACCACTAGCAGTGTGTACAAATAAGTTTAGATACTTTGGAAACAGTAACTTGAAATAATACTACGGCTTAAGAGAGTCCAGACGCAAATTAGGAGAATGAAACAGGAGAGTGCGGTAAGTCTCAGCTTTTGGTGTTGGAGATGACGTCCCTCTGCGCAGCCCGTCCGAGGTGGAGAGGTCCCGGGTGGTCACTTGGCTCACGACACTTTTCTTGAGAAAGCACACCGCTGGGTCCTCCTCCGGTCGACGGCGTGGAGCCGTCCACAGTGGTCTCGTCGAACACGACCGTTCACCTCTGAGTCCGCGTGCACTCTGAACTTCCGTCACGGCTTTTCGTCGCACGCCTCTGGGAACCTTTCCCTTCCCCCGACAAATCAATGCCCCCTTTCCAGCACTCCACATTCCAAACTTCAAGAACACTATAACAGCAAAAACAAACTGTGCCACAACGTAGCAGAAACAAAAGTTCACCTTGCTCTCAGGACCCAAAAGAAGAAAAACAGTCCTCGGAACCAAAATCGTTCCGGGCCTCCGAGAGCCATGCGCATAAATCTGACAACAAGCGTCGGGTCGTAACTCGAAGTCCGCGCCAGCGGCGCCTGTTCAGCATCTATGTCAGCACTTAATACCAAGAAAGCAAAACACAAACACAAAACACAACCCTGGGCCGAACACACACATGGAGTCCATTACCGCCCGCCTGGGCCGACCGGGACCGCCACCACGTAACTCGACACCACTCCAAGCACCGCTGCTCGAGCGTCGACGGGGCGGGGGGCCACGGAAGGGGGCCGTTAACGGCAGTCGAACATTCGTCCGCAATTTGCAAACGCTCTAGCCGTCTTTCTGTGACACAAACCCCCCCTTAAAAATATTCACCCGTGAATATAGAAAACAAAATCACAGGAAAACGGCCGCAGGGGTAAACCCGGAAACATTGTGAAAGAGGAAAAAAAAACAACAGACACACAGCTTCGATCTTACGGTCTAAGAAAATATTGGAATAGGATAGTTTGGATAATACAATTAACAGCAATTCCATGAAACAAAAAGTACACTCCGGGATCTCCCCGGCGTAAGATGCAGCTTACAGGATCCAAAACGAAGATGAGCTATGTCACTTGGTAGAAATTCCAATAAAAAGGAACTATATACGCATATCAACAGAGGCACACCTAAAACACACACAGATGCGACTTAAAGCGCGTCTTCTGCCATGTACCCCCGACTTTTCCGTAAGGTAAGGGGGTCCCGCCCGGGATCGAGAAGTGCTTAAACGCGACTCAGATAGTCGGCCCCCACGTTCTCGCTGCCCTTAATGTGCCGTACGCGAAAGTCGTACTGTTGTAACTGGAGACTCCAGCGCATAACGCGGGCGTTGGCGTGGCGGGTGTGGTTGATGTACAGCAGGGGCTGGTGGTCCGTCTGAAGCACGAACGGCCTGCCGTACAGGTACGTGTGGAACTTTTTTACTGCCCACACCAAAGCCAACCCCTCGCGTTCCACAGTCGCGTAGGCAGTCTCACGCGGTAGCAGCTTTTTGCCTGCATAAGCCACTGGGTGCAGCACCCCGTCGTCTTCTTGGAGCAAGACCGCCCCGACGCTGTGATCGGAAGCGTCTGTTCTCAAGACGAAAGGCTTTTCGAGGTCTGGTAGCTTAAGGATAGGCGCCCGTGCCAGGAGCTGCTTTAGCTTGTTGAACGA
This sequence comes from Ixodes persulcatus, assembly GCA_013358835.2. Classification (NCBI taxonomy): domain Eukaryota; kingdom Metazoa; phylum Arthropoda; class Arachnida; order Ixodida; family Ixodidae; genus Ixodes; species Ixodes persulcatus. The sequence continues at coordinate 22,639 of JABSTQ010002709.1, forward strand.
CTCCTCGTGTTCGTCTTTCCACTCCACCCGGTTACCGCCGCCCTTCCGAGTCAGGTTGGTCAATGGGGCGGAGATCTCGGCGTAACCAGGAATAAACTCTCGGTAATAGCCAGCCAGCCCCAGGAAGGAACGCACCTGACGCTTGGTTTCGGGTCGTTTTGCCCCTACAATCTTCTCCACAAGACTCTCGAGTGGAGCCATTCGGCCTTTGCCCACTTGGTGACCCACAAAGGCAACCTCCTCTCGTCCCACCTCACATTTCGTGGGCTTCACGGTTAATCCTGCGGCTCGGATTCTCTCCAGCACCTGTCGGAGTGTGACCAAGTGCTCCTCCCACGTCTCGCTGGCAATGAGAACGTCGTCATAATAGTACCCTACTCCTGGCACTTCGCCTAAAAGCTTGCGCATCAGCTTTGTGAAAACTGCCGGCGCCGTTTTGATTCCGAACGGCATGAAACGAAACTGGTACAGTCCAGTTTCTGTAGAAAACGCGGTCTTGGCCCTCGACTCTTCTGACATGGGTATCTGCCAGTATCCCTTGCAGAAGTCCAGTTTCGTGAAATACTTTTTCGAACCCACCTCAGCGAGTAGTGTTTCGACCCTGGGGATTGGCTCGGAGTCGGAGACGAGCACGTCGTTCACCCCTCGGAAATCGACGCACAGTCGGTGCGTACCGTCCGACTTTTTTACCACCAGTACGGGAGAGTGGTAGGCCGAGTTTGATCTCTCAATAATGCCCATCTTGAGCATTTTCTCCACTTCCTCATTAATGGTTTGGCGCACTGCAAAAGGTAGTGGGAACTGTTTGATGTTCACCGGTCTGGTGGTCGAGAGCTCCAGCCCACATTCCACCAAATCGGTGCGTCCCGGAATGTCGGAGAACACCGAGTCGAACTCGGCAGTTAGCCGCCTGGCCTCCTCTCGTTGCGGCTCTGTCAGTTCGGTAGAGATTGCTACGTCGCGGCTGTCCTCCTTTCTCCGAAGACTCAGGAGTGGCATTCCTCCTTCCTCATCCCCGTCAATTGTAACGACTGCGCACTTACTCACTTCCTGTGATGCGAGTGGCTCTTTACGTTCTTCATATTTTTTTAACATGTTCACGTGGAACAATTTAGTAGCGTGCCCCAAGTCCACTGCATAGTCAAGGTCGCCTCTCCTCTCGGTCACTGTGTACGGACCTTTCCACTGCATCAACAGTTTATTACGATCAGTTGGCAGCAAGATCAGTACCCTTTCGCCGACCTGCAGTGTGCGGCTGCGCGCCTTCTTGTTGTAATGCTGTTTGTAGCGGGCGCTCGATCGCCCCAACTCCTCGTGGGCCGCGCGGCAGGTGTCCTCGAGGCGATTCCTTAGCTCAAAAACGTACTGGTACGTCGTACGGAGCTCCGGCTCGAGGGATTCGTTTGTCCACAACTCTCTGAGGACGGAGAGGGGACCCCGCACCTGTCGTCCGTATAGCATCTCAAACGGAGAAAACCCGAGGCTAGCTTGGGGTACCTCTCGATAAGCGAAGAGCAGGGGACTCAGGTATCTGTCCCAGTCCTTCGGCTGCTCTTGACACATCCGCCTGAGCATCGTCTTTAGGGTCCCATTGAATTTTTCGACTAGCCCATTCGCCATCGGATGGTATGGCGTCGTGTGGAGTTGGCGCATTGAGAGCAATCGGCTCACTTCCTGCATGACCTCGGAACAAAAATTCGAACCACGGTCGCTCAGAATTTCTCTCGGGACTCCAGTCCGGGTGAACATTTCGACCAAGGCCTCGGCCACGCGTTCGGTTGTAATGTCGGCGAGCGCCACAGCATCTGGGTAGCGTGTGGCGTAGTCCACCATCGTTAAGATGTAGCGGTTTCCCTTCGATGTCGCCGGCGCGATGGGTCCCACGATATCAACAGCGACCCGCTGAAAGGGTGTGTCGATCGTTGGCATGCTTCCGAGGGGCGCTCTAGCCAACTTGCCCTTAGGAGTTGTTCTTTGGCATTGATCGCAGGAGTTGACGAACCGTTTCACGTCACTCTGGAGTCCTGGCCAAAAGAATTCCGCCAAAACTCGGTGCGTAGTTCTTTCCACTCCCTGGTGGCCCGCAAGGATTCCGTCATGCGCCATCCTCAAAACGGTATCCCTGAGGCGTCCCGGAACAACTAGCTGGTGGAACTCTCGCTTACAAGGCGCCCGAAAAATTCGGAACAGCAATCCGTCCTGAACCACGTACTCGTAGGTGTGGCCCTTTTTTCCCCATTTGCAGTTTTTCCCAACCCGTTCGAAGCATCCCTTGAGACTCCCGTCCTTTCTCTGTTCTTCGGCCAACTTCTCTGGCTTTTCGGATGCGCCGTCAATGAGGGGGACTCGCAGAGGAGTGCGCTTCTGTTTTCCCTTTTGGCTCCTTGTCTCCACCGCTGCCACGATCGGGGATCTTCTTTCTTCGGGCTTCTCTTTGGGTTGCTCCTCTGGGTCTTTCCCCTTCGGCAGGTCCCAATCCCTGTCAGGGTCTTCTGGAGCCCGGACATTCGGAATGTTCCCGAGTACTACATCATAGAGCGGGTTGTCCATGCATTTGACAACTAGTCCCCCCGTGAAAAAAGGTGTCTCTACGTACACCTTGGCCTCTGGCAAGATCTTTACGGTGCCGTCCACTAAATAGACGGGACTTGACTTTCCCGTCAAGTCCTGTTCAGAGACCAGACACCTGCGCACAACCACAGTGTTGCAACCAGTGTCCCTTAGTACGGTGACTGTTCTCCCCTGCAGTCTACCCTTTGCCACCGGCATTTTTGTCGCGCGGAGTTCAGTTTCGGAAACGGCGTTTACAACCGGAACCCTTGTGCCGTCCTTCAACTCTACAAAGCCCTCCTGAGTGCGGTTAGCTTCCGCGCTGCCGTTCTCCTTGAATTCCAACAAGCAGGCAAGTTTGGGTCTCTCCAAGGGCTTACTCCAGCACTGGCTAGCGGTGTGCCCGGCTTTTCCGCATTGGCGACATGAGACGGGTTGGTTGGCCCGTCGGTCACCCCTGCAGTCAACGGCAACATGCCCGGTCTTTCCACAGAGAAAGCATCTTTTAGGAGGTCGTGGGTCCCATGGGCCCTTCCCCTGTGATCTATCCCGCGAGACCTGACCAGCCCCTCCATCTTTTCCCTGGGGTTGACAGTGAGCCTCCCGCTCTTGAGCCTCCAAATAGCAATCAGCGAGATCGGCCATGTCGACGAACCTTTTAGGCTTTCGCTCCCGTAAGAACAGGGACAATTTCGGCGAGACCCCTCCGATGAACTGCTCAGTGAGCAAAAGGTCCCGCAACGCGTCAAACTCTTTGGGCGTCTCCGACAGATCCAGCCACCGATCAAGAAGGCTGGTCAGTCTTGCCGCAAACTGGGTACCAGTTTCTCCCTTTTCTGGTTTCGCGCCTCTGAACTTCTCCCGAAAGCCCTCTGCCGTCAGTCGAAACCTCTGAAGGAGCGCCCTCTTCACCTTGTCGTAGACGACAGAGTCTTCCGGGGTCAGTCGCGAAAATACGGCGAGTGCTTCTCCGGTTAGGCACATGCTAAGAGCCGTAGCCCACTGCTCTCGGGCCCATTGCTGTCCCGTGGCGAGCCTTTCGAAACGGAGAAGGTACGCGTCCAGATCGTCCTTCGTCTCGTTGAATGACGGCAACCAACGCTGGGGACTCTTTCCCAGAGCTCGCACCGCCCCCACGTTTTCAGCGCCCTGTGCGATCAGCGGTACTGCAGCATTCTGTGCCTCCTGTAGCCTTACTTGCGTTTCCTCGAGCTTTATCTTGAGCTCTAACAAACGGTGCTCCGACTCTTCCCGGGCTTGAGCCGCTTCCTTAGCTACGATCCGCTCTTCGGCCCGCGCTTCCCGTTCCCGGACTCGCTCGACGTCTACCCAATCCCTGAGAGCCTGTCCCTCGAGTCCTAGCTCTTTCCCGAGCGCAATTAGTCTGCCTGTATCCATTTTTAGGGTAGACTGTACCCCTCAAAATAAAAAAAAAAACACCTCCGCTAAACGAAAACCCAGACGCTAATTCAATCTCCCATTCTAGAAACGATCTTATGATCGGCCTCCCCTCTCCATAAGAGCCTCTCCACCATGGTCAGCACGTCCTGTCGCGGACGCCAGTTTGTCACAGATTCGGTTGCGTTATAGGTAAATATAATTCCCAACGTGATCCTCAACAAACAAAATTTATAATTTGAGAGGACCGTGCTGACCGAGCGATAGGTCCACGCTCCGGTGGAAGGACTCGTAAAATGAAGAGAGGCGGAGACGTGAGGCGGCTATGAACAATACGCAAGTTTAATTAAACAAAACAGAAGAGAAACGTGGAGGGAAACGCTCTAATACAGTGCAGACAGCTTACAGAATTCACTCCGACACCACTAGCAGTGTGTACAAATAAGTTTAGATACTTTGGAAACAGTAACTTGAAATAATACTACGGCTTAAGAGAGTCCAGACGCAAATTAGGAGAATGAAACAGGAGAGTGCGGTAAGTCTCAGCTTTTGGTGTTGGAGATGACGTCCCTCTGCGCAGCCCGTCCGAGGTGGAGAGGTCCCGGGTGGTCACTTGGCTCACGACACTTTTCTTGAGAAAGCACACCGCTGGGTCCTCCTCCGGTCGACGGCGTGGAGCCGTCCACAGTGGTCTCGTCGAACACGACCGTTCACCTCTGAGTCCGCGTGCACTCTGAACTTCCGTCACGGCTTTTCGTCGCACGCCTCTGGGAACCTTTCCCTTCCCCCGACAAATCAATGCCCCCTTTCCAGCACTCCACATTCCAAACTTCAAGAACACTATAACAGCAAAAACAAACTGTGCCACAACGTAGCAGAAACAAAAGTTCACCTTGCTCTCAGGACCCAAAAGAAGAAAAACAGTCCTCGGAACCAAAATCGTTCCGGGCCTCCGAGAGCCATGCGCATAAATCTGACAACAAGCGTCGGGTCGTAACTCGAAGTCCGCGCCAGCGGCGCCTGTTCAGCATCTATGTCAGCACTTAATACCAAGAAAGCAAAACACAAACACAAAACACAACCCTGGGCCGAACACACACATGGAGTCCATTACCGCCCGCCTGGGCCGACCGGGACCGCCACCACGTAACTCGACACCACTCCAAGCACCGCTGCTCGAGCGTCGACGGGGCGGGGGGCCACGGAAGGGGGCCGTTAACGGCAGTCGAACATTCGTCCGCAATTTGCAAACGCTCTAGCCGTCTTTCTGTGACAATCAGCACCACCAGAGCTTCGCCCCAGTCAACATCATTCACCACGTGGAGATGCGGTCATTTTTTTCTCATCTACAGCAACGACACCGAACGCCCGCTATAGGAATCAAAAACTGTCCGCTGTCTAAACAAACACAAAACGCAATCTTGCACGATCTCTTATGTGATTTGTTTTATCGAAATAAGAGCTAGCCTGGAGGGCTGTTGCGAAAGAAGCCGAGTCGTGACGAGGTTTCAGGGCACGGTTACGGCACTTGGCAGAATTAAAAGAACAACACGAGATACAACAGTTACGAAATCGGCACGCTGTAACTATCGGAGACACACTGAACAATATGCGTACATTGCCAAAGATAATAATACCCGCGGATTATGAAGACATCAAAATATTTGTTCGATGCGTTTCTTTTAAATGTACGAAATGAAACAAACGTCCGCGCTTGCGTCATTGTAGGCATATGATAGGCGTGTCTGCTTAGCATATATCCGGTGAAAAGTATGTAAGGATTGTCGCGTAAGTTAGAGCGGGTCGTGGCTATCTCTGCCTAAATTGAACCTAACAACGTAAATATCGCGCCCCCCAAAAATTCTTCTCTTGTGTGTGTGTGGGGAAAAATGTTACAAAAATATACGTGTGCCATATATTCCCTTCAAAAAGTTTTTTTTTTTTAATTTTATGGTTTTTAAGTTGCGGTTACACTGATAACAGATCACACAAAAGACAATCTGCAGACAACGGCCGAGGCGTGTTTCTTTCCCGCCAAATTGGTCGTACAAACTCTGTCTGTGCACAGACTATGTATGTATGGCATATATGAAGTATGTATGAAGCATCCATGAAGCGTGTATGAAGTATGTATGAAACATGTACGAAGTCTACATGCTTCAAACATGCTTTCCCATGGGCGTAGGCAGGGGGGTGCAAAAGAGGCACTTGCCCCCCCCCCCCCCCCCCCCCCAAAGCCAGAGTGCCTACCCCCCCCCCCCCCCCTCTCTTCCCCAGCTCTCTCGGGTACGGGAGATCGAATGACGTCGCGAAATAGCTTTTTTTAGCAAACGGAGAAACCGAAAGCTATCCTAAAAATAAAAACCACGCACTTTTGTTTCCTTTGATCCTTCAGCAATAAACACAAAAAAGAATAAGATCTCCCCTCGGTCAGTTGCAATCAGCCGCACCCAGCTGTCCAAAAAAAAAAAAAAAACATAGGGAGGAACACTTACTTCCGAGAACACCGCAGTACGGTGTTGTGAGGAGCCACAGGCATACGGGCGAAAGTCAGTAAAATGCCCCCAAAACAGAGCGTCTTCTACACAGTGCGGGATTCTTCCAAAAAGCCCAACAGAACAAATCGGCGTAGCTACGAGTTGGAGATAGTCCGCGCTCCCCCTTCGCTCCGTCTGCGTGGAGCGAGAGGTCCCCGAGGGGAAGAGGGGAGGGAGAATAGCTTCGGCATTTTTTTTTTTTTTTTTTTGGGGGGGGGGGGGGGGGGGTTTGAACTCCAAACCAACCACCTGTCTACGCCACTGCTCACGCCAGTGCTCTGTTTTGTATACACCAACTCATGTTTACAAACAAACCGGAGCGCCCGGTGCGCCCCTAGCGGACGCCACCGGCGCCGCGCATGCGCGATGGGGGTGTGGGCAACAAGCTCGCCGTCGCCCATAAACACACCATTGAAATGCAATGTTGTCGGCGTCAGTGTGAGTTCCCCTGCCCTTTTTCGCGTTCAAATTGTTGGTTCTACGTCTTCCTGGCGATGTCTGACTATCTTGAGCGGCGTCAGCGAAATTACCGAGGTTCGTTACACCGCAAAGCTTTGCGTGAAAAATGTGACATGTGGCGATTCATTCCGCGTGGACGCCGCAGAATGTACGCTAAAGCCTGATTCGCATGATGAGATTTCGCTCGGAATTTTCAGTCGCGACGCCGCTCGGGCTGCAAAAGCGTGAACCGTAGCTGAGATGGTCGACGTCGATACTGACAATCGCAAGCTGAATCGGACCAACTGAATTAGGCATAACAAGTCGGTGATGGTCACTGGGAACAATGATCAACATCTCCTTGTATCTACTGTTTACACCGAGCCTGCTTACCAACCTTCAAATTTAAGTCTTTTGAGGCCTGCACTTACTTCTTATCGCAAGTACCAGGCCAACATTTGGTCTACGGACCGGCGTCGTCAAAGAGAGCAGACGACAAGCAGAAACGTTTCAAAGAGCAGACGACAGTTCGGACAATCAGGCGGCCGTTTGAACTTGAAGACGCACTGAACGTAGTCCGCAGGTGGTCCGCACAACTTGACGGTTTTCTGGCGTTCATGTTGGAACAAAACAAATAAATCTGATCACCACAAGTGTCCGTGAATTCACCCCAAAGTGCTTCTCGCCCAAGCAATCGTTGTCCGACGGCATCTGCTTTTCCCTTTTCACGGCACATATCCAAATTCTCGGACGATCCGAGCACGTGAAAACTGACCTTCAAACCTTTCTCGACACTTTTGGTACGGCCCCAGTCGCGGCGTTTGGACGAGAAGGCAGGTTTTTGTCTGGTTCCTTTCAAAACAACGCAGGAATACACGTCTGGCATGGGGACTTCTGCCCACAGCCCCAGACCGGAAGTGCGACCGACGCGCCACCACCGCGCCGTGACGTCACAGAGATGAGTTCGTGTATATGTGGCTTTGGGTTTTTCTTCTCCTTTGCCCGTAGCATGTTGCGGTCATGGGAAAGGAGAAGAGGGGGGTCAAAATCGGGGCCAAGCGTCCTCTTTTGGACAATGCAGTTCTGCGAAACTCTGTTCGCACCATGTCAACAAAGATACTCCCCCGGGCCATAACTCACGCGGGAGAGGAGTGTACGGACCGTCTTCATTGACACCACCGTGTTCACACGCGTGACACTCGAATATCTGTGACAGGGTGGCAGACTTTGCTGTTGCTGGCTCTCTCTTCCTGGCCCAGTTGCTTGAAAGGGCCACATTCCGCACCCAATCCCACTTTTTTTATATAAGCGTGGACTGATATGGGTCAGGGGTGAAAATGAACATCAGAAGCTTTTTTAAACGGAAAGCTGACGGTGACAATGACAATCCTTCTAGTGCAACAAAGAAGCATGTGACCTCAGAGCCGTTTCATGACCCGGAATCTATCGATGCACTTGCTGTCTCCGTCACTCCTGCTCATCCTACGTACGGCTTTAAAGAGCCAGCAGGACATTGGCTTTGCCCTGAACTCGACTGTCACAGGTATGTCAAACTCGTCTTTAACTGTGGGAGTATTCATTGAAAGCTGAGCTTGATCAGATATATAACAACCAATATAAAGATAAGAACTAGCGTGCTAAAATTTTACTCCAGTTCTGAAATGAGACAGAGCGAGCATGGCAAGCTAAGGGAACCCGCGTCGAGGAAATACGGAAAGTTACAATGGCAACTAACCCTCCGCAGGGTTAGTTGCCATTGTAACGCAGCTTTCAGATGTCTTCCACGGACCACAACCCGGTAAATGCTTCGAGTTAATATTAAGAGCGAGGACAATTTTGTGCAGAAAATTAGACTTGTAAATTTGAGCAGAGGCCAACTTGGGGTAGCTTTTAAAAACTTGTATAAACGTCAAATATTGTTCAACATGGAAATAAAAATGTATTGTTCGTTGCTGTGACTTGCAAGTCACACGCAAGACAGTGCGTCGTGTGACATGCGTGCACTGTCTTGCTATTTTATTGTGTATGGTACATTTACGATGCCAATACTTGTCTATAAAATCTCCGTGCTTTTTTATTTCTGAGAGATTTATAAACTAAGTGGGCTGTTTTGTTGTTTTGCCGCGACATAGACCAAATTTGTTTTTGCTTTTTACTGTGCCTGTACATATTTATACAAACGTTTGTTTTTTTTGCGTTGAAATTATTGAGGCATTGTACTTTTTAAAATAATTGTCTCATAAAAAAAATGTGTATCTTGCAAGCTGTATTTAGCTCTTTCCTATTTTACTGTGGGACCCCCCCCCCTTTCCCCTTGAGCGCACACGCCCAAAAAAGGCTGTCAGTTTGCCCCCCCCCCCCCCCCCCCCCCCCCCCAAGACAAAATCCTGCCGACGCCCATGCTTGCGAGGTGTCCGCAGATAATTTTGTCATCACGTCTGCGGCGACGGAGAGCAAGTCGTCTCCTTCTTGCGCAAGAGTTGCGGTGACGTCAGAAAGACGCCGAGCTCTGATTGGCTCTGATTGAAGGACTGTGGGTAGACCTCAAAGCAAGCCGCCTCGAGGTCTACCCATTATCTTTCATTCAGAACCAATCAGAGCTCGGCATTCTGATGTCACCACAACCCCTGCAAAAGAAGCAGACGAGCTTGCGCTCCGTATAGATTTAAAAAGGACCTTCAATGCGTTTTTTTTTTCTCACTAGACTACGAGCTGAATTCTACGAAGAAGTTGGACGAAGCTCCACATCTCGTCTATTATTTTTGTTCTTTTTCTCCCGCAGGTAACAAGTTCGTAGAAGGCCTTGCTCGTCAATGTAGCCGCATCCTATGGTGCACGAAGATAACAAAGGTCTCAACCTGTATGGCTCCTTGTATGGTATTCCGATTTTGTGTATTATTATTGTTCAGAGACGGCTTACCTGCACGAACATATGGCTCGTGCAAATGAAGGGATGCAGATAATTTCGATAAATGCTACATATTTGGGAAGGGTTCTAGTCGGAAGGTGTCAACTTTAATGTAATCACTATCTTTTTTGCGATGTGCCTAGGGATGATGAACATGATGTTTCGTTCGCTTGTCCTTGCGGACATTGCATTATCGATTTTCGGGTCTCATCGTATACTTTCAGCACGGTTATAGACCATACGCAAAAAACAAAAGCGCCATTTGGTGTACTCACGATCAATTATTAAATCTCCGCCGTAGGGGAGGGTTCCTGTACCTATAGTGTCGCCCGAGAGGCAATAGTCCCGGCAAAGTGGGGGTCGTAGATCTAAAATATGATCACGTGTTGCAAGTTATGTATACGAACCCTCCACGCAACGTCTTCGATAAAAACTGTTCACTCGCCTGCGTGGACCAGTTCACTGCTCGTGTGACGAGCCTTGCGACATCATTGCTGACAATTCCTTTTTCAGAATTTGTTTTTGAACCGAAACTAAACAGCTAGCGACTCATTGAGTGCACAAATATATTGTCCTAATATAATCAAAACAAAGTTAAATGCAGATGCGCCTTGCCAACAGCTGGAAGATGCGGGGGGGAGGGGGGGATATGGCGGCTCCGAATGGAATGATGATGATAGCTGGCAAGAATTTTGCATATGGCCAATCCGCAGCGATTAGGGAGCTTTAGTGGATCGTTCCGATAGCTCCGATAACGACACCGATAACAATACGATGCATGCGAAAAAGGCGTCAGTGAGTGTGTCATCGGGGTTATCGAAACGACCTACTAAAACCGCTGGGCTCCACTGCTATTATATTATACAGAGGACAGTCTGCAAACACTTCCTGAGGCGTGTAGCGCAAGTTCGTCTGCTTCTTTTGCAGGGGTTGTGGTGACGCCAGAACGCCAAGCTCTGATTGGTTCTGAATGAAGAATAGTGGGTAGTCCTCAAGGCAGCTTGCTTCGAGGGCTGGACACATCTACGTGTCTTGACCATAGAGTTATTATAATGTACGCTAGAGGTTCAACTGGCGCTCTATGCGACTTCCGGGACGCAAATTGAAGCAGACAGCAACCAGTCTACTTTTGCGGTGCTCCTGTGCATTCCTATGGGAAAACGCGCGTGCATTTTGTCTCTTCGCCGGAAAATAACATGAATAACTTTTGTTATTTCGGTTGTACCGGATAGTATGTACCTTTATTAGTACTGTGAAAGTCTAATTGCTTTTGTTACAGCATTTCTCTTTACCACTGAACGATGTTAAACTTATCTATATTTCAGGCCCTAACCTCTGTTCCATGGCAGGTATGTAAAAATGAGCGACGATTCTAAGCAAAATCGCAATCGAAAGAAATGTAGAGTGTGTTCAAGTTTCGCTAGCATTTTGGTGGCGCTTATATATTGCTAATATGCCCGTCCTGTCACTATATGAGAATGACTCCGTCGTGCATCTTTACGATCGGTTAAAAAATATTTGAACGTTCGCAAAAACAAAACAAAAAAAAAACAAAAAAATTAAAGCACGTGAGCTACAAAAGGTGTCTTTTTATTATTTCCTATGTCGGGCAGTTTTTCTCGGGCACCTGCTTTCTGGCTTCTCCCTATTTGCAAAGATTTGGAGCGTGCGGGGGATGATTTGAACCCAAAACAAGCATCTTCGCACATATTCATGAGCAGAAAGAATACAGCAGTACTTATTTATTGCAAATCTGACTATATTACGTGGCTTTCAATTAATTTTGATCGTCTGCATGCACAGGGAGTTACTTATCCAGTGTTACTGCGCAGTTCTTGCCGTCCCTCTCGGTTTTCCACATGTTCTTCGTTCGTTTGGCACGTATATCCCCATGCTGGAAAGCGTCGACGCCGTGTTCGCGCTAACAGTGTCCGACAGTGCACATAAATACACGTAGGAAGCGGTTTTAGCACCGTTTTTCATGCCGCGAATTTAAAATAAAAACGCCGTAACTGACCAATTATTTCGTCTGCGTGACTGACAAATATTCCAATGTGCCTAGTACGTACAAATTATTCGTTATATTTGCTCTTATAATCGAGCGCAGAGAGAAAATGCACTCGCTTTTTCCCATAGAAATGCTCTGCCGGAAGTCAATTTCTGACTGGTTGCTGTCTGCTTCAATTTGCAGCAGCACACTAGCGCCAGTTGAGCCTCTAGCGTACATTATAATAACTCTATGGTCTGGACACACATCTGGACACATCTGGACACATCACTGGACACGTCCACGTGTCGAAAAGCAGTCTAGCTGTATGTGTGTAGTGTAGTACAAGGCTGCCAAGACTGTGAACTTTATTTTCAATTCTAGAACTCTTTTCGTCTTGGGGACACAGGAGAGAAAAAATGGGGGGGGGGGGGGGGCACGATTATTAGGGAGCCGCGTTCTGCGTGTACACACGTTTGCAAGTGACGCGTCCAAGCGCACCCCAAGTGGGCAAGATGGCGGCGCCCTCTGGCCGTACTGCAAACGGGTATATACGTCGTGTGTACATTATGCGTCCGGTATGACTTGCTATATACGCTTGGTTCGGGGAACTTTTGTGGGTGGTTTCAAATGCGTTCCACCCAGAAGTACACATCGCGACACTGTTAGCGGGAACACGACATAGGCACATTTTCGGATTTTACTTCTAAATAGTATTAGCGAGCACGAAATTTTATCGCTTACATTATAGAACTAAATAAGCTCTTTCCGTAGCAATAATAACTTGGATGACATCCCTTGGTTTCAAAGAGAAAAACTGGAAATACCGGCGATCGCTTGTTCGCGTTAACAGTGCCGCGCTCTGTACACGCAGGTAGTACTACATATACTCCCTGAGGGCTAATAGAATAATCGAGACAAGCTTAAATTTATTCCGGAGTGGAGCCAGCCGCGCGAGCCGACGGTCGCCATGCTACCGCAGGCTCCGACGAGTTGTATTAGTCCACCAAATTAGGGAGTTTTAGGAAACCGTTTTAACAAACCGGTAACGGTTCGCTAAAAGTCCGTATTGTGGAATGAAGTACAGAGTCGACCTTCAACGCACAGTATGACATATTCAACTCGTGTCACTATATGGATGCCTGGTGTTCACTGAAGGACGAACCTTTGTATAGGTTTACTGTTCCCCGCGTCCCGAATATAGCGAACACATATCAACAAAGATGTGGCCACAACATCGATGAAACTTTGGCACCGCGTTCATTCTGATTTTATCTGTGCCAAGCCAAAGCTGCATACAAATATCACGGACACCCGCGGTCAAAAAGTTTTGTTAATAAAGATCCGGGTTCTTTTAAGTTTACGCCCGTCTTTGAGATTGCGAACCATAGCTCGAAAGTAAAAAAAAACCTGGAATATCACAGACCTATTTTTTTTTCCCGTCCGCGGGGGAACCGCGGCGATGACAACGTTCAATGCCATCCTTAGTCGCAGGAAGCCTTGAAACCGGGAGTCGCGATACGCTATCAAGTCTTGACGCAAAAAAATATCGTTCGTTGGTAACTCTAATCCGTACCCCACTAATTTATTTCGACGAAAGCAATTTTCTAAACACCGTAATTACGGCTGCTTTGAAAGAAACAAAAACAATTTGGTATATTTAAGTTGCACATTTGCGTAAGTCGCATCTATGTATTTGTACGGTCGGCATGGCGAAACTGCATTGAAAGACCCGCGCACATGTGTACTATGATCGCAATATATTGATGATAATGATAAGTGAGGGCAAGTTTCAGTATTCTCGTCAACGAATCAAACGAGAGATATGACACCCCTGACAAATTTCCGCAGTTAAGGTCCTTACCTATAAAACAACAAAAAAAAAATGCATAAAAGTCGCGCGATTGTAAAAAAAACGCTTCTTTTTTCTTCTTTTTTTTCTTTGAGCTGTGCCACGGCTGCATCAAAAGCAGCGCACTTTTTCTTTTTCTTTTTAATTCCAGATACAGTAAGGTTATGAGCGTCAGTGATTAATTCTAAAGGACATTTATTTAAAGTAAGAATATTTTTTATGTCCTTCTATATATCTTGCTCTCTGCACGAGCTTAATTAACGGCACAGCTCAATAATACGACGACAAAATGTCGTCTCCGAATCCCCCCTCTAGCCCAACGATGACGTAGGCGCTTTGACAACTTCCCCGCCGTATACGAAGCCCACCACTGGTTAATTATAAAGCATTAGACGAAAATGGGTCTTCCAACGGTCGCATAATGAAGACAAGATGTTAAGAAAAACAAACAAAGAATATAAAAGAAGGTGAAGCCCTGCTGCACGACGTAATGAATTTTAAATGAATTAGGGTGCGGTCACGTCGGAGCAGCTCTGACGCCGAGATCCGTCGAATGAAGCTCGTAAAACACAAACTACAGACGGTACATGAGGAAACATGTGTCTCTTTCCAAAGGCGTGTTCAGATTTAGTGTTCCCGCCGATGCTGCGACGAGCGTTTCCCGCGGCGATGTCCAAGTTTCACGCCTGTTTTTGTGGATGAACCTCGACGCTGCAGGATTCCGAGAGCTTCAGCCTCGCAGAATGCACGAAGGATCAGCGGCACTGCCATCAACGGAAGCCCAGTAGAAAAGCAGGGGTGTCGCGAACCGGTCGAGTTTCGAGTTCGACCAGGTTCGACTTTTTCGACCTTCTTGTGAAAAGTTCGGCAAAGGTTCGACCCAGGTTCGACTGCTGTGCGCATGCGCGACAGACTGGCCAGTTGGCTTCGGATTGGATGGTGATGGCTAAGGGATGAATTAAACTAGGGCAGCACTGCATGATTGGTTATTTCAGTTAATACAGTACAAAAAAAATTAAGTCATTAACTTCTTCAGTGATTAGAATTAGTTTCTGTTAATTGCAACTGTTCATAAAATTAAAAGAACCCTTTGCATAAAAAAAAAAAAAATTCTCCAAACCGCGACATGCTTGTATCAATATCTGGTCACACTGTTCACAAAGTCGAACCGGTCAAATCTTGTTAAAAGTTCGAAGGTTCGTCCAACCGGTTCGACCGAGTCGAACCCCGAAAGTTCGACGTAAAAATCCGGTTCGACAAAAGTTCGCGACACCCCTAAAAAAAACTTGCTGTTTTTGCCCACCCGAGATGGACGGATGCGACGTCACCTTGTTGACAAACGGATGGACGGTACACCCATGGAGTTGGTTCCCGGACATTTCATCGAACGCCGTTTCGTCGAACGCCGTTTCATCGAAAAAATTGACGTTTCATCGAACGCCGTTTCATCGAACGCCGTTTCATCGAATCGCTGACGGCCGTTTCATCGAATGTCTTTTATATAAAAAGTGTGAAAGATGCTCTTTTATGCACGGATCGAGTGCATTTTCGTGTCATTCACCCATTTCATCGTCAGGTTTTTTAATGTCCAAACTTGTAGCTGTTACAATTTATTTTGATGCAAGTAACCCATGAGGATATTTGTACCGATTTTTATGTTTGTTTCGCATATTGTGCTTATCTGTTCACCCCCTCTGTATTACCCGATGGGCCTTGAGGGTATTGTAACAAATAAATAAAAAGTCGCACTCCCGGTAAGAGCGCACTCCAACTCATGGAGGCCAGAAGGGGACTTAGGTTTTGCGCAGGCGCAACAACTTTAGCCATGTGAGCCTCCTAGCCTCTCATGTCTTTCTATTGATACTTTTTACTGCCCGAGGCTTGCAGTAGCTAAAGCTGAGGTGCTATTTATGAAGCTACAACGAAACATTGTTTTTTTTTAGTTCTAAAACTCAATGAAGTCAAAAGTAAGTACGTCACTTCAAATTTTATTTGAAAACTTTCAGGGGTTCATGTGTTCGTGCGACAGCCATTCACCGTTTCAAATGATGAGCAATTCTTCTCAAAAAGTGCCCCACAGCCATGCTCCGTCGGTTCTCATAAAAAAGGCGGACCTTCTTATTTCTTGCCGCTATGGCCTTCTTCTGGCGAGGAGGCTCTTGGGAACTCAGCATCGCCTCCAGCTTGTCTTCTGCCAGTTGATGTTCTGCGGCGATACAAGTCAAAAACTTACAGAACCCGGGATGGGCACCTCCGACCAGCTTCAGGAAGCGGGAATACCACCCTGGCGTTCGATAAGACGGCGTTCGATAAAACGGCGTTCGATGAAACGGCTTCGATGAAACGGTGTTCGATGAAACGGCGTTCGATGAAACGGCATTCGATGAAACGGCTTCGATGAAACGGCGTTCGACGAAACGGCGTTCGATGAAATGTCCGGTCCCACATGGGGTTATTATAATGTACGCTAGAGGTTCAACTGGCGCTAGTGTTTATGCGACTTCCGGGACGCAAATTGAAACGCATAACAACCAGTCTACTTTTGCGGTGCTCCTGTACATTCTTAATGGAAAACGAGCGTGCAGTTTGTCTGTTCGCCGAAAAATAACGTGGAACACTTTTGTCATTTCGGGCCGTACCGAAGAGTATGTATTTATAAAAGTGTAATTGCTTTAGTTAGCGCATTTGTCTTCATCGGTGAACGATGTTTAACTTTGCTTTGTTTCAGGCCCAAACGTGTTCCACAGCCAATGTCTAAAAACGAGCGACGATTCGAAGCAAAATAACGATCGAAAGGAATATATAAAGTGTGTTCAAGGTTCGCCAGCATTCCGATGACGCTTATATATTGCTAATATGCCAGTCCTGTCACTATATGAAAATGACCACGTCCTGCATCTTTATGAGCGGATAAAAACATTCAAAACGAAAAGAATAAAGTACGTTGGCTATGAAGGGTGTCTCTTTTTAATATTTTCTACGCCGGGCAGCTTTTATCAGGCACTTATTCTCAAAAATTTCGAGCGTGCGGGTGATGCTTTGAACGTAGAACAAACATCTTCGCAGAGAGCAGAAAGAATACGGCGGTACTTACTTATTTAAAATCGGACTATATTACGTGGCCTTCAATTAAGTTTGATCGTACATGCCCAGAGAGTTACTGGTCCGGTGTTACTGCGTAGTTCTTGCCGTCTCTCTTGGTTTTCCATATGTCCTTCGTTCGTTTGGCACGTATATCCCCCATGCTGAAAAGCGCCGACGCCGCGTTCGCGCTAACAGTGTCCGACGGTGTGCAGAAATGCATGTACGGAGCCGTTCTAGCACCGTTTTTAATGCGATGAATCTGAAAGAAAAACGGAGTAACTGACCAATTATTTCGTCTGCCTGACTGAGATATGTTCCAATCTAATTAGTACGTACGAATTATTCGGTATATTTGCTCTTATAATTGGGCGCAGGGAGAAAGTGCACTCACTTTTTCCCGTAGAAATGCATCACCGGAAGTCAGTTTTCGACTTGTTTGCTGTCTGCTTCAATTTGCGACTAGAGTAACTGTATAGACCGACACGCTGTTTACAAACAAACCCGCTTTTGCCCACACCAGGTGTGGGCACTGCGCGTGCGCAGGAACCAGATTCCCGTGAAGTGAAGCGTCTGCGAATGCGCTGTGCCGTCGACAGCGCCACCGCAGCTGCGTGACGTCAGGGCCGCGTGTTGGTCTATAGGCTCTGCTTGCAAAGCCCGAGTATCGCGTTCCCTTTCCTTGCGCCGCAAACCTCGTATTGGCGGAGAAGCGGTCACGTGCTCCGAGCTGGATCCAAACTTCACGAGGGAAAGCAACCTTGCAGGCGCCGAGTTTCGAGCGGAGCATATTTCTCGCTTTGCGTTTGCGAAATAGACATCCTACACTAAGAAAAGAACGAACTGGAATGTTCCTTGACCATCGAACATTATGTGTAGCCACTGGGTACAGTATAATCGCGTTGTTTTATAGTGCGAGCGATGTTTTAAAACATGTTTCCGAAGTCTGGGAAGCAGACGACACTGAGGACGATCATGTTACTCGCGTCTGCGACGCTTGCGGAGTGATACGCGACCGGCACATCCGGGCACCTCGGACTAGACAACGACGCGCAGCTATGGCTTCCAAAGGGACGTTTTCGTTGGCTACTACGACCTACTGTGGGCACAAAAAAAAAACACAAACAAAAAAAGACAAATGACGGGACGACGGCGCACGCGCGGCGTGTCGCCGTAAAATATTTTCACCGCTCCGCACGCCGCAGCACGCCGCCTCACCGCCACGCTATCCGCGCCTCCGGGTCTCCTGAAGAAGCGACGGTCGCTTCCCGCAGTGCGGCTTGAATCCAACATGGCCGCCCTGGAAGCACCATTTTGACACTCCGCTCCGCAGGCGGAGCATATAACGTTACTCTATTTGCGACAGCACACTAGCGCCAGTTGAACCTCTAGCTTTACGGTACAACCATCGCGATAGTGGAACCTTTCAAAACCCCATCAAGCAACATTGGCACTTACCATTTCTTCGTTCTATGCTAGGTGGCGCAAGCTACCGCCCGTTATAAAGCTCACAGCCGTTAGCATCCATCCATCTCCTGTGCACCGTGGCTGTCCTGTTGTCCTCACCAAACGCTTACGTAGACGGAGTACTCGATTCCGATACGAGCTATGCCAAATTAACGCCAGATCCGGATGCTACATGGCGCGCATTTATTGAAAGTGTTTATTGGGTCTCCCCGCACGATTGATGCCACTCCAAGGCAGAGGTGCTGACTTCTGGAACGACGCATGTGCAAATGCTTCGCTCTTCGTGAAGAAAAAAAAAAAAGAGATTGGCGGCGCAGGTTAACATTATTTAGAATAATGAAAGCATCCGCATCGCCTCTTCTCCCTTTATGAAGCGCCATCAGAGTCGGATCGCGCTAACTCTGCTATTGGGCCCGAGCCCGACCTTCGACGCGATGATTAAACACGAGCCCCGGCCGAACGCTGACGCAGCATTCGTGCCCAATCTCAGGCCTCGATCGATCTGACTGTGATGTCTGTGCGGAGGCCTTCTGCTTATCTATACTTCGTCTCACCTTAGTATGGACTATTGTTAGCCGCGCGTGCTAAAAGCGCGAGCTAGTCGCTTTGAATGAAGCCGCGGCGGCTGCACGAGCGCTCGTGCAGCAAGTGCTCTAGTCAAGGCAGTCAAGGCTGGCCGCTCGGGCTAGCACAGCCTTCGCGGTTAGTCCATGCTAGGGTGAGACGAAGTATAGATTGTGTTGCGCAGGACCGTTACTCGCAGCTCTCGTGTGGGCAAACGCGGGTATCTGTAAACAATGAAGAGGTATAGTCTACAAAACAACTCGCTGTTTACAAAGAAACGCGCTTTGCCCACTCCGGGTGTGTGCCATCGGCCTACCTGAACGTGCGCGGGAACCGACTTTGCTATAGAGGTGAACCGTCTGCCCACACGCCGTATGGGGAGCCTTCATATGCACACTCGCCGTCGCGTAATTAAGCAGCAGCGCAACCCGCTGCGGCGAGACGTTAGATATGCATTCAACGAGCGAACTGTGGAGACTACACGTATGGAGAAGGCTATCTTGCCTGCATCACTACCTTAAAGGGATACTGAACCAAAGACTTTAGTGTCCATAATAAGTGGCGCACGTCCTTTCCATGAGACAGCAGCCGCCGGTGTGCGCGAGCACACGCAACGAAAATGACATCAAAGACCTCCATTCGCGCTTAATAAGAGGACAGTGAAATGCATGAACTTCGGGCCAAAGGAGAATAAATACAGGCTTTTCATCTGTACAAGTGAAAGCTATACGTGCTTGTTAGACCACTTAATCGCTTACCTTTTACACCAGACACCACTGTGTAGATGAAAAACTTGTCTTTATTCTCCTTTGGCCCGAAGCCTATACATTTCACTGTCATCTTTACCGCGAATGGAGGTCTTTGACGTCATTTTTGTTGCGTGTGCTCGCGCACACCGGCGGCTGCTGGCTCGTGGAAAGAACGTGCGCCACTTATTATGGACACTCCTTGGTTCAGTATCCCTTTAATACAGTGCACCAAAAAGTCCGAGCAAAAGCCGAACCTGTAAGCGTGAGCATACTGCTAATATACCGCTTCGAACGATTCTTGCATGGGCGCGCGAGCTCACCAGGCCTGTACGAAAGCGTGGAGCTCGCTAAAGGCCCCTACGCACATTCGCGTTTGACAGCGTTTAGCCTGGTTCAGACAGTTGCGTTTGACTGCGTTTGACTGCGTTGCGGCAGCGAGAAACCAGGACATCCCTGCTGCTTGTATCGTGTGCCAAGATGATTCCTTGAATTGGCGTCCACGCTTCATACGAAGCACAGATGTGCCGGTGACTCGCTTTCGGTTCTCGCCGCAACGCAGTCAAACGCAGTCAAACGCAAGTGTCTGAACCGCCTTGCGTTTGACTGCGTTGCGTCACGAAACGAAAGCGAGTCATCGGCACTTCTGTGCTTCATATGAAGCGTAGAATCCAAATAGAGGAATAGCTTGGCACGCGACATAAGAAGCAGGGATGTCCTGGTTTCTCGCAGCCGCAACGCAGTCAAACGCACTCAAACGCTCTCAAACGTTAATGTGCGTAGGGGCCTTAAAACTTGAAGTGACACAGAAAACATATCGAGCCCCAGCAGTGAAGGGACGTCAAAGATACGAGGTCGTGTACGTATACCATACACGAACACACGAATAATGCCGTCAATTTGGGACGTCACGAAATGAAATGTCTGCTGCATTTTCATTTTATTATAACCGAAATTGTTTATAAAGCTTACGAGGCTCGCGGAATAATCGTAAATAATAAAAAGAATCATAATAATGCTCGTAACATGTTTGCGCATAATGCCCACAAAAACAAGAATTGCCTTTATCGCGTCCTTGGGAGTGTAAGCATCGTCTTGGTGGGTCATTTTTGTAGGCCTCGCTCGGTTTTATTGTCACTTCTCAAACAACGAGCCACTCCTTTTTTTTTTTTTTTTTTTTTCGGATGCGTACAATGGTGACGTAAAACTAGCCGCGACCGTGCGGCGGTTACACAGATGCATCCACGCACAAAAAGAAGTACATGTATCTAAAAAAATCCCGAGTGGTCGAAAGATAACGACTCGGTTCCGCATTTCTGCTGCCGCTCAGAGCTCCTTTCAAGGACACGGACTTTTCTTTGCTGCGTCTGTTTAATGTCAACTGTCGACTTCATTAAGTCCGCCTTTGGTGAAATTTTGCCTACAGTAACATCATTACGAACAATCACATCGTACACACGTCGCGCTACCTCATTAAAACAGTAAGTAACCGATTGCAATTACCCCCGTTGGAAGGGTCTGATTATAGACCCCTTCAAAAATTACACCCTCTCGGTCAATCTGCAAAATACTGCGAAGTGGCGTGAGCAAAAAAAACCATAAAAATGGTAAGTCTATCAATCATATACAGTCTCTTGGAAGTGAGTATTATATCAGTTACAAACTTGCCACCTCGTTTGTGTTTTTTGCGCACTCCACCTTGCAGTGTTTTCAGATCGACCGTCAGAGGGCGTAATATTTTCAAGGGGTTCATATTACTTAATCTCTTAATGGCTTACACAATTCCGTACCCTAAGCATTCAGCTTTATTAGGATCAATGTCTTTGTGTTTACTTTTTTGTACAAAGAGTGTACCTATTTGTGTGTACCAGCATTCAGGCTTCGGCTGTTCCTGGACACAAGAAAGAAATAATAAAGAATGCCATCGCAGGAATTGGAATCGGAGGAATGAGAAAGCTTTTTCAGGAAGTGCATTTCAATTTTTAACTAGCTTGTTTTTAACTTGATTTAGTGCTTAATTAACAATCTTTACTGATCTGGTACCTGTTCATGTTTCACAAACGAGTTTTTTTTTTTTTCCTTTAACTGAGACTAGACTGCACCTGCTATACTGCTTCAGCGCTGCAGGTTGGCTTTGTAAATATTAAATAAATAAATAAATACATAAATAAGTAAATAAGTAAGTAAATAAATAAAGAGAACCGTTTTTCACCCCAATATCGTCAATGCGAAGGTGATCTTTGCTAGCACCCGAGAGCAAAGGATTACTAATCAGTTTTACCAAGAATTTTAGTCAAACTGTAATGAAATTATTCGCACGATTACGTAATCCCGGAACAAAATGATACTAACTGCAATACGTAGTCCCGATAAGCTGCAGCTTTGTAGACATTTATCTTCGTTTTAACGCGATAGCGTTAAGGAGCTCGTGTCGCAGAAAAGCCGGCGTATGTGTCGGTGGCGTTGTGACGGGAAACTCCTAATTGGGCGATAGGGCCATATGACTCATGACTTTACAGCCACATGACCTCGCGCGAGAATTTCAAACAACCAACAACGCTCACATGAAACGTGACCTCACGCGTGGATTAATGCGAGTTATAGGTCACCGCATCTCTCAAATGGTTTCACTTTATAAAGTAATTAATTTGCTTTAAAGAAAAATTTGAAGAATTTTAGACGGGATTCGAACCCACGACCCTTCGGTTGCGAGCCAGACACGCTACTGATAAGGCCATGTCTGCCGTACTTCCTCCTCACTGGCAAAAAGAGCATGAGAAGCGAATTTCTTATTTGCCGATCTCATTCTTAATTGCTATTCTTCGTTTCAGCTTATGTCCAGAACGCTGCGTGTGAGCAGGAAGTAATTCCGTGAAGACGTGCTTCACCTACAGTCTCAGAACAAGCTTTCCAGCCAATCTAGTGGCGTGTTCGTGTCACGTGATCCTCGGGAGGCGCGTAGCGATGCGAGGGGTGCGCCTTCGAGCGACGATGTGTCCATAGCGCTAAGTTCACCGCGATGACTCCAGCGTCCGCTGCTGTCGTACTTTCGTCCAATTCAGCCTAGAAGAAGAGGTACCGCATGCTCGATGACTATACTTCGTTTCAGCTTCGGTCCGAGCGCGGCCGATGTTATGAGCCGAAGGGCCAATCAAACAGCGAAAGAGGCACGACGTCATGGCGTGCTCCCTGCAGTTGATAGGACCAGCTGATATTTGCCGTCTCTGTGAGTGCTCCTCCGCCGGCTAGTCCTATCAAGCGCAGAGAGCACGCCATGACGCTGCGCTTTTTGCGCTGTTTGATTGGCCCTTCGGCTCATAACATTGTCCACGCTCGGACCGAAGCTGAAACGAAGTATAGTGGCAAAATGGCTCCAGTGCTGAACCGAAATGTCAATCAGGGCAGCGATACTGCTTGCTCTTCTCGTTGGCTACACCGGATCGAGGGGGACCAATGAGAAGGGGGGAAGCTGTAAGAAAAAAAAAAGGGTATTCGCGACTGGACGCCTTATTTTATTCCGCCGTGCACGCGCCTCCTCAAAACGACTTTCGCCACATCGACAGTCGCGAACGACAATCCTGAGAGTGTGGGTACGTTCGTGAGCAGAAGCTCCGTGGAAGCTCGCCGCCAGCACGCACTCAGCAGTCGTACCACTCCGTCGGTGGTGCAATCGCGCTGAATGCATTGAGCCTACACATAAGGAAAATTTTTTCGCCCTTAAAAATGGGTGTTCCAGAGATTTGCACCCATGGCACACTTTCAGAGCCTTCATTTTGAGTCGTAAACGTTTTTAAACGGAAAATGGGGTGTGCTTTTGCGTGGGACACCCTTTATTTTTGAAGGGCGCAAAAAAGTGCGCATGGAGAAGGGTTCTTTTTAGATGCAGAATAATTGTTGCCTGCAGCAATGCTTTTCACTTGGAGATACATTTCCTGAGCTGGGATGCAGCTGCGTGAAATATCGACATAATCAAAGTATCATACGTTTGTAAACCTTTGTAATTGAGAAGAAGGCCATCTGCGAATGAGTGTCCTTCGATTGTCGAGTATTTAAGACGACGAAGCGATCAACAGGGTCGTGATTCGTGTGTGATTCATTGTGTCTGCATTTGCAGTTTCTGTGCCTGTGAGAGCTGGACGCGGTGCTTGTTGCTTGTAAACGTGCTGCTCCGTAGAATTATATCTCGGGTGTGCTGCTAATAAGAGCGTTTCAGTATATCGTTCCGATGACTCCGATAACGAGACCCGATAGTGCGCCGCCGCCTTTACGCATTCCTCGTATCGTTATCGGGGTATCGGAACAACCTACTAAAACTCTCTAATATCGCCAGCATCCTACATTTAGGGTGTGCACCAGCGTCCCAAGGGTGTTGATGTTACACCCTGAGGTTCTTAGCCCTTTAATGTGCTGATTTGCTTTTTGCTTACCTAGTTTTCTGTAAGCATTTTCATGTTTTTTTCAACCTCATCATCTTTTGGTCACTAAGTGAACTACCTTTGTTTATGACCCCCCCCCCCCCCCCCCCCCCCCTATGTAATGCCCGAAAGGGTTTTTAGGGTAAATAAATAAATAAATAAATAAAATAAAAAATATTTACACTTTCATGGGTGTAAACATTTTGTGTGTAACTACGACGCTCGCTGTACTTGTGTTCACGACAACGAGGAGATTGCAATCTGTGTGTATTGCAGTACCCTGAAAAAAAAAAAAAAAAGCAAGATGTCGCCCCCCTTCCTTTTTTTTTTCCCGAAAAAAAAAAAAGAAACTGTTAACGGCCAAGTGCGTTTTTCTTTCAAATGAGGCTATTGGATGTTCGTGACATCACTGGTTCCAAACCCTCCCGTTCGTGTACTTCGCACCAAATTCAATAACACGTTCATCTCTCTTTGTTTTCCTTTAAAGTTTTCTAGCGCTACGCTGAATATAAAGACATGTCTACAGGCGGCGGTCGCACCACTACCGCGGCGACAATAAGCGGTCTTTTTTCATTGTCCAGGTTTTTCGTGTTTTTTTTTTTTTTTCTTATTTCGGCAGTTCGCGAAAGTGGGGCATTCGGGGTCGTGACGTCAAGTCGAGATGCCGATCTCTGACCTTCACGAAGCCTCCTTTCTTTCTCTCCCTCCTCCTCGCACATCGTTCTCGATTGTCCCGTTTCGATCGGTAGAGCGCGAGACAGCGGGGGGGGGGGGGGGGGGGGGGAGATAAGACCGGCTGGCGTATGTGTGTACATCGGTGTTTTTTCACACAAACAAGTCAAGGTTGTGTACACTTATGCGAATGAGGGGCCCCAGCATATGTACGCGAGCTGGTTTTCACGATGAGGCCGGAGGAACATTAAAACCGAAGCCACACTGCTCACACATCATACAAATGCGTCTGTCTTTGTAGACTTAAGCTAGGTGGCGCAAGCTACCGCCCGTTACAAAGGGTATAGCCATTAACATCCATCCATCCATCCATACAAAAGGCATTTCTGCAGACAGTTTTCGTAGGACCAAAATGAAAGGACCTTCATAGGCCCCAGCCAGTGACTGCAGACTGCCTTTTGTTATTATGTATTCGTAGTGTGACCGCGGCTTAAGGGTGTCGGATTACTCCCTGTGTCGGATCACTTTTACACTAAAAAAAAAGGGTATCACCTTACACCCTTTTGTCCCATATAATGCACCCCAAAACTTCAGTTCGATGTATAGAGCACTATAGTCGAACAGACGGCCCCAAATTTTACGAGGGGCTTGATAACGGTGCGATATAACTTATTAAATAACTAAAAGTACGTATCAAAAACCACGCAAAGAAAACACTGAGTTTTTGGAGTAGGGCCAAAAAAATCCCGATTATGTTTTTGTAGTCAGTAATACGTACATTAGCTATTTTAATAAGTTGTACCACACGGCTATCAAGCCTTTCGTGAAACTTGATACCGTCAGTTCGACGCCAGTTCGCTGTACGTCAAACTGAAGTTGTGGGGTGTCTTATATGCGACAAAGGGTGTAAGAATAGGCCCTTTTTTTCTGAGAGTGTACGCCGTTCCACTGACGACGGGTCATTGATGTACAATATATTGAACAGAACAGCGCACGAAAATGGGGCCAAACTGGACGGTGCCTGAATGATCGCCTTCTCGAGCATGTTCGTTCACTGAAGTTATACGGTGGGCGGTCATCTTCCCGTACATTGCCATTCCAGCTGCTCGTGTTCTCCGATTCTTAAAGGTGCGCAGCAATAATTGGACATTATCGAGACAAGACGACTCGCTAAATGTTAGAAGCGCATTGCATTAACAGCTTGGGGGGACTGCTGCATTAGCTAGCCATCAGTGACACTGCTTTAAACAGAAACCTTGCTTTTAGATCGGACCATGGGGCAGAGACATTGTAGTTAAATGGCGTTGTGTCGCGTGTCGACACGCACTGCGTGCCGTGCGTGTCTTTCAGGACGTCCTCTTCTTCTTCCTTTTGCGTATAATTCAGTTGCGAGTCAGCGCTTGTGTGTTGTGCTTGTTCCTTCTCTCTGTCCTTGTCTTTTTGTGCGCTGTTCTGTTCAATGTCTTCATACCAATAGACCCTTTCCGAAATTCAGTGCCATCTGGTGGTTTGTAAAGCAGTCTAGGTTTTGCCATAACAATGGCGGAAATAAACTTGTATCGGCACCGTCACTTTCGCAAGTCAACGGCATGCGAGGAATTGTTCAGTGTGAGTTCTTTCTCAATCACTCTCAGTTCGATGGTGACCAAGAACCCGCATTCTGAACAAAGCTACAACGCACTCGGATGCCTCGAGAAAATTCTAATACACCAAAGTGCTTCAAAGCCGATTGTGTACCGCCCACAGATTGACTGAATCTGAGTTATTAGAAATAAACGCTTACGTAGCTCTTGTGTTCGTCCCGTCGTCGCGTCGTACTGACCCGTCAGTATTGACCCGTCGTACTGACCCGTACGACGCGACCTACATCGCGTCGTACTGACCCCCTGAATGTACAGGCCTCGCAACATTCGCTTAGGAGCATCTTCAACGTCTTCCTTTATCAGTCACTAGAGGCCGCCATTCGTATGGCACAGATGCCGTTCCACAGATGATGATAGTGATCAAAGTGGCCAGACTGAATTTCGGAAAGGGTCCTATTCGCCCAACTTACAACACGTCTGCATTGATGTACAAGATGTTCACGAAAAAGAAAGAAGATATACAGTGTTTTTTTGTGTTTTTTTTTTTCATCACAAAAATAAACTACGGTTATAGACCTTTCCAAAAACAAGCTTGTGGCCGGTGCCATTTTGAGCGTTCGTGCGTATGGCGCGTGCTTTGCTCGCTTTCCGAAGCGACGACCACGCACGTGCTGGGCTGTGAAGATCGCACGCTGGACTGTGATTTTGTAAACATTGGAAAGGTCTATACCCCTGTCAGACGGGAAAGTAAATGTCATTTTGATTGAATGTCATTCCACCGCTCGGCGAATCAGCTCGTGATACTGGTTCTGCACGTGGCGGGTGCACGCGCAGCGTGACGTATTAAACACGCGGATTGGCAGAGCTGTGATGGCATGCTGACAGCATATGCTTGTAACACGTGTGTAGACTTACTCGGAGAAAAAAAGTAATCGAGTACAATTACGATTACTCTCGGTTAAAAAAAGCATTCAATTAGGTTACTCGATTGCTTGAGAGGAAAAGTAAGTGGTGATTACTTCTTGCAAAAGTAACCGTTATAATTTTCCCATCACTTCACATTTTTCGAAACGGCAGATTTTTTGTGCCGGTTTGAGAACGGGTCTTTTTGTACCGTCCACTATTGGATTGGGATAACCGAATTGTAAACTACTCGTCTCCATAAGGTACCCATTTTGGTAAGCCATATATCCTCCTGTCCGAGACTTGGTCCGAGGATTCCTCGGAAGGAAACCTGTAAAAACAAAGAGCGTCATAAAAAAAAAAAGGGGGGGGGGGAGTGAATAATAGTAGCGGTTACGGGTAATTTTACTACGTTCAAAAGCAAACAGATTACTCTTGCGATCACTTCCTAATATATGTATTCGAATGACTACAAAATTAGTAATCGATTACAACTACTAATTTGATTACCGAGTTTTTATGCGATGCATTAGGAGTGTGTAACTGCGGCTCGAGGTCGAGATCAACGGCAAGATCAGCGGAGGTTCCCAAGTTGAGGGACAACCGAGGATAGGAAAGCGGCCTGTTCCGGACCTTGACATCTATCTCGCACCTTCGTTGCGACAACTGTCCGCCGTTTCGCCAGATGCAGCTGTGACGTCACTGACCGGCAAGCGACCCGAGCGAAAGATCATCAGACGACGGTTATCGGTTGCGTCCATCTCCGGACCCTTCGAAAGTTTGCCCCTATACCCTGCCAAGTGTTGCAGTGAGACTCCCCCAGCCGCGTTGCAATCGCCCCGGAAATGCCTTTTTCTAACGACTTGAGGTCTAACTATGGCCGCTCGATAATGTCCGGGCACCGCTTTCCATTCGATTTGAGGCCTCCATAAGTTGAAGCTAGCTCGGTTGCAACTTACCGGGGAAAAAAGTAAAAAAAGAAAAAGCACATTTGTATCAGTACTTTGACCATACCTAACCATTCGTCATAGCCTACGTTTTAGAGTATGTAATTCATAATCGCTGACAGAATGAGAAAGGCAGGGGGTGTGTACCTCGAACGCCAGGTCTCCAGAACGCGTTCTACGCCTTCTGCTGTGCTTTACCTGCGCGCGCGCGATGAGGTGAACCAGACGTTATGGCCTTGCCGAAGTTATAGGAGCTCGCGCTGGAGGCGGAACAACTGAGGCTCCTCGCTGCCGTTCTCAGATTGTCGTATGCGTTCCGAGAACGCCATTGGTTGTCGCTGTCACACGATCGCTTGGGCCAGCCAACGGGAGTGGATATTCGTTGCTATCGAGTGAGCCCTGCTGCTGAGCTCGACACTGTGTATCATTCTCCAGGCCGTAGCGCTTTGGCGCCTTACGTTCTCGACAAGTTGCCCAAACAAAAAATCCTCTCGACATAACAGTGGAAAGGGAAGCGTATCGCGTAGAGAGGAGGAGATTAGCGAAGACAAAGGCGAGAGGGAGGTGACGTCACGGGGCGGAAGCCAATGAGCGCGCGGGAAACCGGGGACCCGCGAAAGCAGCGTCAGGCAGCGGATGCTGCTGCTAAGCGTGCAAGGCGGGCGACCGAGACAGAGGAGAGGAAGCAACGCCTAGCTCGGCTGGCCGGAATGCGGAGCGGCAAGCCGACGCGGGTCTGCGTGGCAACAGCAACACAACACGTTGTCGAACAGTCGGGCAACTTGTTGCTCGCTCCCCGTGTCACATCGTGGCCACAGCAGCACAACATGGACGACAACGACAATGTTGCCTCGGTGTGACGGCTTTCGGCAACCAAAACAGCAGCAATTTGTGTTTGACGACGCGTGCTGCCCAGATCGGTGGATGAGCGAATTTTGTGCCGTCAACGCGACAGCACGAAGAGCTTGGATGGCAGAGCTAGTTCCCTATAAATTACGTCTTACTCGAAAAAAGGCTTGGAAAACGTTATTTAACAGTAATTAAGACTCGCGTGCAGATAAAGTAATTTGATGAATGTTTTTACTGCGTAATATTACGGAAAGCGATTGTCCAAACGGTCGGAGCTATGCTCGTGAACG
Organism: Ixodes persulcatus; assembly: GCA_013358835.2. Lineage (NCBI taxonomy): Eukaryota > Metazoa > Arthropoda > Arachnida > Ixodida > Ixodidae > Ixodes > Ixodes persulcatus. The sequence continues at coordinate 51,826 of JABSTQ010002709.1, forward strand.
TTCAAACTGGTGTTGAAATTATAGAACTGCCAAGAGACCAGCTAACATTACTGCTAGTGAAATAAAATTGCATGTCCACTCACCCGCTGATAAAATATAAGAAATATAATCCAAAAAAGCAAATATATAAAAAAAATTGAAGCATTAAAACGATCTATTCGAAGCATTCGATTCGACCGAATGAAGAATTAAAATTAAAGATTAAAATGACCGACCTGGCGCGTGCCAAAGGCGAACGTTTGAAATATTCATTTGACTTCCCTCAAATACGTAGTGCACTGCAAAATGGATGACTGACATTATGGGAAAACTCTCTCGGGCAGGGGGCGCCAGCGCGTCCATAAGACGCAACCATGTAATGCTTGTATCGAGCATAAAGTGGAGCAGCAGTGTTTGATTATGCGCAAATCAGGGGGTGGTTTGCAAGCGTGAGTCAGCATCTTTCTACGTGCAGTAACAAGGCGTATATATAAAAGAAAAATAAACAACAGGAATATGCAGCTCGCGCTTTGAGTGTCCTTTTGAAACGATAAGAATGCTTTTATTGCTGTTATTTTGTCCTTGTCATTTTCCAAAAAATTCATTTCGACCACTGAAATTCTGTTCCCTTGGAGGCGGCCTCCAAGGTAACAGAATTTCAGTGGTCGATATAAATTTCAGTGGTCGAGCAATGCGAGAGAGCGTAATGACGCGCAGTCGAATTTGGGCCAGTTGGTTCATAATCACGTAAGCGAAAAAAAAAAAAAAAAAACACACACACATAGGGACTAAAGTAGACAGACAAAGGCGTGCTCTGCATGTTCTGCCACGGCTATATGATTCGTTTTTGTTTTCATGTACGAGTTAGTTGCGAGTTCGCCCTTGTCTTAGCCATGACTGTCTGTTCTGCCACGGCTACATGCATATAGTATAAGCTGTGTTCAAAGAAAAGTTAGTTGCGAGTGAGACCTTGTCTGTCAACTTTCTTGCCCGCTGTGTTGTTGTTGCCTTTTGTTATTTTTTGTTTGGCGCTTACCCACATAACCGAAACGCGACCAAAAAATATCCGATTTCGCTGTGTCCCCATAATCAAAACGGGAAAGCGGTCGTCGACGAGTGGCAACAGCGCGGGGCCATCGGGGCCGGCTGTCAACTCGTTGACGACCGTTTTGACACACCCGGAAAACGGCGCTGCGACGCGACGGAAGTCGGGCTCCGCAACGCTGGTTTCCGGCACCTCCGAGCTCCAGAAACCATAGCAGGCGCACAATGCGTTCTTTGTCTACTATTTATGCGCAGTGTTTCTTTCTCCTTCTTCTGCATTATTAGTAAACGCCGTACAGCGTGCCGGACGCTTCGGATGGCCGGCCGTTCCGCGCCTTGAACTCAAAATAGAAGTGCAGCAGCCTAGATTTCTTCTTCTTCTTGGCTTCGTTGCGTGGCCGTTTATTTTTGAGATCTAACGGACGGAGCAGTGGCCAGCGGCGCTGCGGGAGAAGTGGTTCTGTTTACCGATGCTTCCGCCTATTCGAGCCGGAATGGAGGAGGTGGGCGGCGGCGACGGATGCGAAGTTTGCTCGCCGCCGTTGCGCGGTTTCTTGAGGGTGACGCCGGACGATGTGTAGACGGACATCGCAGTTGATTTCAGGTTCGCCAACGTCCAATATATTTTTTTTTTTTTTTTTTTGTAAACGCAGAATGTGTTTTAGGGCTGCATCTCATGCGAAAGCGCTACGCACGAGCGCAACGAAACGTCCTTAGGACAAGGCAACGTAGAGACGCGGTCACACTACCTAATACGTCCTACAAAAGACAGTCTCCAAACATGTTCGAATGAAGCAAACGTGCAGACGAATTGCCTTTTTAGACTTCAGCTAGGTGGCGCGAGCTACCGCCCGTTTTAATTATCGACATCGCATGTGAAGTATCTTGGGAGTCATTTTATCGAGCGATCTTTCTTTTAGTGCTCACGTAACACATTCTGTACAAAAGGCCGGTAGAATGTCAAACTTTATTAACAGAAATCCACGCAGTGCTCCCAACGAGCTAAAAGAAACTGCTTACTGCTGCTTGGTAAGACCGATGCTTGAATATGCCTGTGTTCTGTTTGAACCGCACCAAGCGTACCTTGCCATTAAAATAGAAAAAAAAAATCGAAACCGTGCTGCAAGGTTTGTATCGGGAAAGTACAATAGAACATCCAGTGTGACAGAAATTAAACGTGAGATCGGGTGGAAACTTTTATATTTAAGGAGAAAGAAATTTCGTCTAAAGTTTTTATTTTCTGTATTTAGTAATTTAACTAGAATTGATAAGCATAAATATCTTGAATTACCAAGCTATATTTCAACCAGAATACATCATTGTAACAAGATAAAAAAATATTTTGCCGAACTGAATATAAAAAATACTCATTTTTCCCTCGTACAATAACGGACTGGAATTCATTGTCTGCATCAGCATTTACAACAGATGACGTAGGATATTTTTTTTTCAGTATCCTAAATTTTTTAACATACAAGAGTTTGTGTGTGTTCTTTAGTTTAACAGTATTTATTGTATTTTTGCCATTGTATTTATGTTCCTGAGTATGTGTTTTATTTTGTGTTTCCCTGCTATAATGCTTCGGCGCTGCAAATTGTTTCTGTAAATAAAAATAAATAATAACCATCCATTCATCCATGCTTCGAGCACGATTGAGGCGTGCCAGCGTTATGCCGCCGAAACTTCTGTCATCATGTCTGGGGGGATCGGTGGAGTGACAGCGCGCGCTGCAGTTTCATCTCCACCCCTGCCCGTGTTTCGATGTGCATAGTATAGTACCTCCTCCGTGTGTTCGTTAAAGGGGCGATGCAACGATTTTTGTATTTTGCGCAAATACCGCTTAGAACGGATCCCTGACGTTAATCACCAGTGAAATACCCGTTTGTTTTTCACCACACGCAATCGAAGTCGCAGAAAAAAAATAAAGAAAAACGAGCATAGTTCACTTCCTCAACTCACAGCCAGAACAAGCGGCCGCGTGATCTGGAGCCGATTATATGCCGCCAATGTTGATCATAGCCATGCGCTGGGGTTGGCAAGGCACAGGACACGCGCTGAGTTCCAGACATTGTTATGGTTTGGCTGTTGTCGTCATTGCAGCGATTGGACACAGGACACTATCCGAATGCTTCTCGAGCTATCGATTATCACGAGCCCAAATCGAGTGTCCACGTCATGCTCGGGTCCAATCTATGAACCACATTCAAATATCGTCACTGGGCGGTACTGCTACCGCCCGACTACGTCATCAAGTTTTGCGAAGGAGAGATTGAATGAAAACACTCGGTTTTGTTCTCGAAATTACAGCGCAACAAATGAGTTTCTTGGTCAGTGGCGTTGCGTGCGAGTATCCTTGAGTCCCACTAGTGCCAGTAAGCTCGTGTAAAGTGAAAAACATTCCAATTGAATATCGTTGCACCGCCCCTTTAAAGACCCTCTGGTTCGCAGGCTTAATGCACTGGCCAAATTTCTCATCTATACAATCTGTAACAATGCCGCCAAGACTGATTCTTCGCACTGATTGGCTTTCCAACAAAAGATACTTACCCTATCGGAACAAAAAATGGCGTCTAAAGAAAAGTGATATTTTCTTCTTCCCGTAAAAATATTCGAGCATCTCCAGGGTTGCTCATAACCGGAGTTACGTTGAAAAACCACCCGTAGCCCCGTAGACCCACAGATTTTTTTATTTTTTTTTTTCAATTTAATGTCGCCTATAAAACACGTAAGCCGGGCGAGCGGTTGAACACACTCTTACTTGAGGCTCTCTAGTGCCACTAGAGTACAGGTAACGACGCCGCGTGATAGCGGCCTGTAATGAAAACGCGCGTGACGTCCACTCTGCCAAACAGAAAAGGGTGCTTCGAGCGAAACGACGAAGGACGCCAGGGAAGCGTGGGTTGTCGCGAACAACGCGCAGACCGCATGCAAGGACTGTCTCTGCACAACGGTTAGTCCCAATCTAAGCGCTCGTGGCGAAAAAGAAAGAAAAATCACACCAGCTTGATCACGCTGACAATGTGTTGTTATATGCGATGTGTTGTGCGACTTTGTTTGATTGAGCTGGGCATGCGTGCTAAGTCACGTTACGTCGCGGCGTCATGAAAATCACAGGAAATAGCGATTTTTTTGTTGTGTTTTTTAGCATAAATTTTAGGCCGACAGTGCGGTGAAATCTACTTGCTCGTTGGACCTATCAACTAAAAAAAAATATTTAAATTTTAGAATGGGTGATTTGGCTTTGAAAGGATAAGTGGGGGCACGGCGCGCCCAATTTGTCTCGACGGATTTGACGTAAGCCGAGAAGAGCCGTGACTTCTGAGACCGAGATTGGACAAAATCTTCACAGTTCCTGCAGGTGCACGCGCGGCCATGGCACGGCTCTGCGACAACAGCCCCTTTGCTTTCGCGTTTGTATCCGTTTTCTATTTCTTAGTCGCCACGGCGGAACTCGAAACTAATACTACACTTTCGCCGTAACCCCAAGAAGCACGAACAAAGAAACTCTAAATCCCAGCAACGCAAGGACCCTCGAACGGAGGAGTGTCTTTTGCGCTTACGTTCGCTCAAGGACTGCGGCTACCAAGAGCCCTGAAGGCCAGACGGACGTCGCCGCGGCCAAACGTGCGACACAGAAGTTACGTGATTCCTCGGTGGATCAGCATACAAGGTCGCTGCGCTGTACGATAAAGGAGAAGAAAGCGTCAACTCGCGGGCGTCGTGGCTTTCCCTCGCGCTTGAATGCGGATTTGGGGGTGATCGCGATGGTGACCCCGTCCCTGAGGTTACGCTGCGAAGACGAACAACAAACAATGATGGCAGTTCTGCACAGGCCATCCGCTTATCCGCGTCCCTGGTGCGTGTGGGCCTCCTCGTGTCTCTTTTGTTCGCGTCTTTTGCCTATCACCTGGATTATAGTTGCTACGAATCCAGGCGCTCGCCCAGATATACCTATTTGGAAGATAGTTTTCTGCATACCTGGGAGGGAAAGACCGTGACAAAATTGCTTCATAAACTCCTCGACCAGTAAAACGTGCTTTCTCGGTTTTGTGATGTACTCATTCGTAGTGTGGCTAGCGCTCTTTCTCTATTTTGTTTTGTGTAAGATTCTTTTTCGACGAGATTTACAATGCGAGTTCTATGTGTTTCTTTTTCAAAGCCTTGTTCCAGGGGAAAGGGGGATTTTTTATCCCCCATGCCAGGGGAACGGAGGATAAAAATAAACGATCGATTAATTTCTTCATTCATTGCTGGTGAGCAGGGAAATTGATCGACGGAAATGGCGACGGCGGGAGAAAACTTGTGTCAATAATAGAAAGGAAAAGTGAATAAAGGACGAGACATTTCTTTCTCTTCACTCAATGAGAGACCACCTTATCACGCGTGATTCTATCAAAACTAGACGTCGAGCAAATTAAAGCCGTATTTATGAGCAAAGCAGACGGTTACTGAAAACATAACCTAAGCATTGAACTACCGATATTCACATAAAAAAATTACAACATCGATGTTAGTAAAAAGTAGGGTGGCGAAATTATACCATTAACCCTCCGATCTCACCATGATACCCATTAAATGCATTGATCACCAAATAGGTCCTTGACCAATTAATTGGCCAAATAGGACCCATTTAGAGGAGCTGTCGAGAGTATTATCTCTCTCGTCACAGTCACATTAATCATTTAAGACCTTTCCGCTCCTTCAAAAAATCATGCATGTTAAAAAACGATTTCTTGTTTACACCTCCTCACGCACGACAAGTATGGAACACGTAGCAGCACCATCTAGAAAGGGGGTATACATTTCTCTCTGTCCAGCCATATACTTCTGTCATTAACCCGATGCATTTGCAGGTATATAAAAGCCAAGTAAAAACGAAATGGCATCATTAAAATGTCTGGTGTTTAACAAATACGGGAGACACCTTCGACGAAACAGTTTTATAGCTGCTGTGCTGAATTTTTTTGGGGCCAGGCCCATCGCGTCTTGGCAATAAATGAAAATGTTGCGCTCTATTCTTTCTCTTAAAAGTGCCTCTGGCCACAATGTGCATAGCCCCACCGCGTAAACTGCCTCCCTGAATGGGTCTTTCTTACAGGGTAGAAAATAAAAATAAAAATATTTTAAATCGTGTTTTAAATCGTGATATAAACCGGACCGGTTATACTACGATGATTTGAATCCAACTATTTCCGCGAGAGATATCCGCGAAAATGTTTTGTTTGCCATTTAGTAAAGTAAATCAAAACGCAAAAGCAAAAAACGAAAACTAGAAAAGTAATCTCCAATTAAAAGCAAATAAAAAAAACTATATAAAAAAAGCTGTTTTTGGTTTAGTAATCCGGGCTTACATCAATAAAATGTCTGCCGGAAGTTTGCGGCAATTATTTTATGCGCATTATTATCAGGGGTCGGACGGGCGTACTACTTCCATAAGTACGTCACCGCGCGCGTTGCATTCTGGGAGCCTGTGGGCCAGGAGCGGAGCGCTTATGGATTTTGCTTCCCAAGGATTCTCACAATGAGTAACGTGGCACTACGCCGCGATGAGGCGCCTCGAGTTTTGAAATAACTCTACTAATCAGCCATGGTTGATAAAAAAAAAAAAAAAAATCTTGTGATAATGAATCACCATTTTCGAGTTGCATTGATTTAAATAAAATTGATCTGATTTAAATCAAATAAGTGAAACTTTTTTTATTAAAAAAATGTATGATTTTTTTTTTCCATCCTGGCTTTATATTTTTGTTCTCAAATTGTGGGAAACTACTGTTCATTCATCCCTAAGGTGGCAGGAATTCGAGAAATGATGTTCTCTATACGTTTAACACAGAGAATTTCGGAGTACTTTCAAAAAAGATCCGCATTAGAATTAAAGGGAAGCTGATACATCCCTTTCAAAAAGTGAGACAGGGGTTGATTTTAGCGTATTATTTATCCCGCGAATCTGAATATCACGTTCGTTTCCCCCGAAGATGTGACTAAACGCGAGAAAACACGAAAAGCCTCCGACCAGTCGTGACGTCATAAGAGGATCTTTCGGCCGCCAAGCGCGTGTCGCTCTCCAGGTATACATTCCCCGTTTTTAAAAATAGCAAGAGTGCGCGTGCATAGCTTTGATAGGCGCTGAAGATGCGCGAGAGCGGAGATTCCGAAAACTCCTTTTGGTGACGTCACGCTCCAGGAAGGAGGGCCTTCGGTGGTATTTTGAAAATGATTTTCTGCAGCCCCCGTGCACCAAATAAAAAAAAAAAAAATTCGATTATTGAGATTTTGAAGGTGAAATAAAACGATTTAACTGTGTTTCCTCAAATACAAAACCGCTTCAGCTTGACCTCGATCAATCGGTAAACAAATTCGTCATGAGCGTACAACACTAGTAAAAGCCAGACCACCTGGAAATGTGAAGAGTTGGTTTATAGGTTACACATAACCGTGTTCGTTCCCGCACAGACAATTGTTTCCCTTTAAAAAAAAATGGGCAAAAGAAAGCAAGAAGAAACCGATTGAATTTGTTGTCTCTTTAAAGAATTTGGCAACTCTAGACAGGATTCCCTTGGGGACAGAGAAGGTTACACAGCTCTGACGTGGGACGGGGACAAACACGTTTCGCGAAGTAACCAAACAAGGATCCCCGATGGGGAAAGACCCGTCGGTTGTCCGGGGAACAAAGGTCGGTTCCCATGGCGATGCATAATAATAATGGCCCCGTCTGGGCGCCTTCGCAAGACACCGCAGACATCGCCGTCGATCTGAAGTAGCGCGGAGGTAATGTGCGCTCCCCGATGTAGGTGACGCGTGCACTGCGCGATCAAGTTAGCGCCAACACGACATGTTCGGCGCTTTTTTTTTTCCCTCGGATTTTAACGCAGTATGTGTTTTATCAGCCGATTTCCAAAAGACGACTCGTTTCAGCGTTACGCATAAAGTCATATATAAATGAGCCCACGGGGCCGATTTGCTTATGTGACTTTGAGGTCAAGGTGTCATGTGACATCACGAGGTCAAGTGACTGTGACGCAAAGTGACACCATGACATCGTGTGAGGTCACGATCATGTGACCTGATAGCGTCCCTGAGACACAATGCATCGTCTGACGTCACGGTCATATTGGCGCGTGCGCAGCTAACCAAGTAAAATAATAATAAAAAAAAAACAGCTAGCCAAGTAGGCAACGCGCTTGGCTCCCACGCAGATGGCCGGGGTTCAAATCCCGACACCGCTTGTCGTGTTTTTTTTTTTTTCTCTGTGTAAGTAGTAAATGTTAGAAATTGGAAAGCCGTGCAGCTTGTTCATGCTTAGAACGTATACTTCCAGAACGAACGAGGTAGAATGTTCTAGACTCCCAGGGAAGACTCGAAAGAAGCCGCGCCGCGCCGAACGGAGTCAGTCTCGCCCCAGCGCTCGATCCTGCTATTACGCCGCCATCGACGCCAGTTCGCCCCATTAAACGTTTAGTGTCCTTCAGTCATACGTCGTCCCATAAATTTTCATTCGTGGCAATATGACCTGATTGAGTCACGTGACACCAAGGCATCGTGTGACGTCACAGTCATGTGACCTCATGGCATCACGTAACATCGTGTGACGTCACCCATATGACCCCGTCGCGTCACGTGAGGTCACCTGGCAACTGCCCGGCTGATTCACAACGCATCATGTGCTCCTCGGTCTGTGCCAGCAAGATGAAGCCAGTGCACAGCTGCAGCCAGGTCCCTTCCGAAGTGAGACCATTATGCGCGGGCCTAAGCCGGATCCTGTACATTATGTATCTTGGACGCTTCCGCGCCGAAGAGGGCCATATCAGCTATAGTAGCCACTTGATGAGGCCATCTGGTACTCAACAAGAACAATTTCCCCAAGCTTGAGGGCACGCCGATGTTTCGCCAAAGCACACAGCTCCCGCAAGAAGAAGAGTCGCTTAGCGTAACGTCTGCCACCACTCCGAGGCTTTGAGGAGGTTAACTTCTCTCGAAGATCAAGGGGAAACGATGCGGAAGGTCGCCGTCTGCAAGAGCTCGCCAGCGCTGGCTGAGAAAATGGCGGCAAGAAACGACGCCTGCGATTGTCATGGGCGCTAAGTTGATAGCACAATTGTGCCCTCTTGCTTGCTGGTGGGCAGGATATGAAGGCGTGTGCCATGACGTCAGCGGCGCTACGCCCATTCAGTGGCAGATGCACCCGTAGGTCTGTTTCGCTGCCATCTGCTCGGCTCGCGTATCGTGTGCGCTCGCGAAAACGATACCGGAAACCCGACGGCAAAGCCAAAGAACATCCCGGCTGCTTTTTTTTATTATTTTTTTTTTTTTACAGCACACCAGTTCGGTAAGTATACCCATAAGATCGGTGCTCTCGTTTTTCTTCTGTCTAGGAACAAGATGTCAACAAGAATTACTCTCCCTGCGCTTTTTAGGGCTTTTTGTTTACCTTTTTGCTCGATTTTCCTCGCAATTCCAGCTGCAATGCCGATTAATAATCATTGCAAACGGCAACCGCAGTCTCAAATCTCCCCACAACAAAATAAAGCTGTTTTCTCTTCCGAGCTTTTAGTGATATCTGTTTATCGTTGCCTTTTAAAGGCAGAAAAAAAGAGAGAGCGATGGGGGGGGGGGGGACGGACGAGGAAAAGGGAGAGAATTACCAAAAGGTGATGTTCGAGTAAGTAAACCAACTTTTTAACGAATCTCGTGAACTCTCGCGATATGCCACTGAAATATCATGACGTTGTCCCGACTGACTACTAAATAAATTTTTGTTGTTGGGGAAAATTTCGGGATACAAAAATAGTGTCCTTGCAAACGGTGCTAACATGCGCGTAACCCGACAGAGGTGCGTGAATAAACGGCGGCCGTAAAACTAACGGCAGCAGATCACAAGCAGAGTTCACGAGCTCGCCCGGTCAAGATGAACCATCGCCATCTTAAAAGTGAGTGATGGCTAGATTCTACCTTTCTAGGGATGGTGTCACGGAAAACTTCAAAAACTGTAGGGAGGTCTTCAGTTTTTCAATCCCCTAGCTTTTGTGGCGTCGTAGTTACGTAGGCACGCTCGGAACTGGTGCAACTAGCTCTGTGTTGTAGATGATGACAACAACTGAACAGGCGATGCCCTGTACTTTACACAACTTTAATGTTGAAATTGTGTTCTTGCAAACTTTGCGACATTTAGTTTTGTCACGAATCATTATCTTCTGCAAGAATAGGGAGGTTGAAAAAAGAATGGTGACTTCCTCGAACACTACTATACTCCTCCTAACCTCAAGAAGAAAGAAAAAAACAACAACAAGATTTGCGCATATTTCGGGCGCTGTGCTAAGTAAGTAGTTTATGTTAGATCTGGTTGCCATAGAAAAACACCGCGCTCTTCGTGCTAGAACGGTGTATGTTTCGATCAATATGAAGGATGTTCAATGCGCCACAGAAAAGAAAAAAAAAAATTAGAAACACTCCCCAAGAAACTGTAGCTATCTCACCATGATTCTCGAGCTCAAAACCAGTACAGGGTATTTATTACCTTGTACTCATTTTTAACACAGCAAGACATTGCCGTGTTTTTGTTGCGTATTCATGTGTACTTTCTATACTCCTGTAACAGTCTCGAAATGGCTAACAACAGAAATAAACAAATAACTAGAAGAAAAAAAAAAAACCTTCAGTAAAGCCAAGCGTCATTCCTGACGCCAGTCGGTAGATAGTATACTCTATCAGAGCTTTCGTGTACCCTAGGAGTGCTGGAGGGAACATCACACTTGCAAGCATAAACTCCCTAGTGTTTGAGAAAGGGGAAGGCATACAAGAGATTCTATTGTGACAGAGCCCGCTGATAACATGCCGGATTTACAATTTTCAACGAGGACTTCGGAATGTGTTTACGTCAATCAATGTGAAAGAGAGAGAGAGAGAGAAATAAAAAAAGAAATGCCAGTGTCTACAGGAGTTTGTGATTCAGCGTGGCATTTAACATTTTCCAGCAGCTGTGGAGTGTTGTTTGTTAAGGCTTTTTGCTCACATTGTGACTAAGATGAATGGTACAGGGCAGAGATATTGCGCATGGAGTGAACGGGTATGAGTAATCCTGACTCGACCGGGAAGAATGCAATATGCGAACACGTGTTCGCAGTGACGTCGTCGGTCGCCTCACTGACAACCGTAGCTGTGTGGCTGTGCACAGATGTGTCCTATTCCATTGTTACACAGATACGAAATCTAAATAAGGGTCGGCAGTAAAATCAAACTTGAAATAAAGAGATGACAAAGCAGGAATACTTTTGCTGACAAGGTTGATTTATTTCAATACTTTCAATGTGTGTTACTGCCAAAACCAGTTTCCAAACTGTTTTTTTTTTCCTCAATAAAGTGATAACTCGAGACGACAATAATAAAAGCATCGTAGGAACTCGCCAAGTTAAAAACATATCTGAATCACGAGTCGAAACCACTCAGGATTAAAATTTGCTTTCCAACAAAGTGAGACTAATCTCACGAGAGAGAAGCCGTGTCGAAAAGTGCCACAAACTTCAACTAGTCTCTAAAGCTGTCTGTAGCATTCCAGTAATACAAATATTTTCATTGACTCTACAATAAATAGGGGCAAATAAATTAGAAATTCACGTAGTATGTACACATGCAAAAAATTGTAAAAAAAGCTACACTCCTAAAAAATGACATGGAATGGCAGAGTCGAAGCGAAAACGTTTGCAGGAGTAACATAAAAAGAGCACAATGAAGGGTATCACACGCAAGAGGAAAATTCGGAACGCTTGTAGATAGCAGTTCCTGTGTCGTTTTCCACACCATTCTTAACCTCACTCAATTACTGGTCACCCCTAGAAAGTAAAACAAATTACACAATGCACAAAAATGAAAAGACACTCACTCTATCACAACTACAGAGAAGGGCAGAAGTGCCATAGGCACGATACTATGCGCGGTGCCTGTGACCCTCCGAGTCAACTGCAGAAATGCTACAGTTCAACAAAAAGCACACGTGTAAAGAAAAGGACAAAGCAACAACCTTTCAATGCTCCAGGAATGTGATGCGCCTGGCAGCTCTTGTAAGCCGCAGCCCCTAAAGTTCAGATGTGAAGCACACTGGGCAACAGAGCTTGAACAAGGGCTGCTCGCGATAATTCTTTCTAAGCCTCGGGGGCTCAGGTTCAGTGTACCAGCACAAATAGTGAACAAATAAGCTTTGAGAAGTTTTTGCTTCTGAGGAACCGGCCTCACACCATCCATGATATCTATGGCGGACTTTTTTCGAAAGGGAATGCATCCTATTGGGAAGATCTGCAGACGCTGTACCCTTCTGACCGCGATAGGGTCTCTGAAATCGCATATGATCTAATTATTGCTTGCCTCCAATACCAAAACGAGAAAAGAACTGTAGCAGGTCAGACGGTGGCCATCGTTCGCTCCAATACCGATATTTGCATACGTGACAATAGGAGGCATACTTCCGAATACTTCCGTTACAGCCAATAAGTTTGTCTCCCCCCTGAAAGATACACCGGCAGAGATCTGGCGTCGCTACGGTGGCCACAGTCTCAAGACTCGTTCTCCAGAAAGCCACCGATGGTAGTACCTTGGCAGGAAGTGGGCAATTGGTTCACACGTACACCCGCGAAAGGAAGTAAGGACGCCTATAACACCTCGAGTCTTCGCAGACGGGAAATCGGAGAGTTCTCAAGAAACAATGCGGAATCCCCGGCACTCACGAGAACCAGACGAGCCTGGGCGTCGACTCGGACTGGAGGTTGACGGACTTCTTGCGGCTCTCGTACCTCTGCACGAGTCTGAGCCCGCCGTAGAGCGGAAAGGCGAAAGCCCCGACCCCGACCACGATGACTCCGGCGCACAAGGCTAGAACGCCGACGATGGGAGCCGCGGCGAGTTTCCCGCCAAACACGGCGCCTCGCACGATCTTCCGCTGGAGCGGCTTGTCGGCCTTGTACCTAAACTTACAGCCGAACACACTCAGCTTGCTGTAGTGGTCCCCGAAGAACTTGAGCTGCCGGAATCGGTCCCCGCAGCGGTAGCAGAAATGCGTCTTGCAGCGCGCACAGTGCATGTGGTCGCAGCCGGTCGTCCGCTGTATGAAGATCTTGCACTTGGGGCACCGCTGGGCGTTCACCTGGCCGTGCGCAGTGGTGCGAGCCCACGCCTTGAGCAGGCGGTCTCCCTTGCGGAACTGGCGACAGGACAGGCCCTCGTGCCAGGGCGAGTGGCACGCGAAGCACCACGGAAGCCCGCACGAGGCGCATAGCAGGGCCGCGCCGTCCAGCCTGGGTCGCTTGGTGACGTAGTTGCAGTGCGGGCACGTTTTGGTCGACAGGTTGGCCGTGCTCAGGAGGCGGTGGAAGTGGTCTTTGGACTCGGACGGCAGGCGAGCGCTGATCTCGTCCCGGGAAACGAACTGGTGACACCGGACGTTGCAACACTCGATCTGGATGCTGTTCTGACGCACCCGCGACGCGTAGTAGCGGCGAAGGCAGGGCGTGCAGGCGGGAAACGCGCAGCAGGGCCGCTCGTACAGCGGAACCACTTCGAGGCAGATGCCGCATTCGGCGACGACCCGGAGACCGACCGGAAAATGAGGTTCCGGTTCGTCCGGCGGCGACGCGCCGCTCTCCCCGAAAAAGAGCGTCCGCTCCTGTCCGATCTGGTGCACCAAGACCGGCTGGTCGTCGAGGCCCGCCTCGAGTCCGGCCTCAAAGTAGCGCAGTACCTCGCGCAGAAGGGCGTCGTGGTCGAACGTCTCCGGGTCCACCGCCGAAACTGGCACGCTCACCGAACCGCCGTTGTTGGGGCTGGTCGCGCTGTCGTGGCGGCCCGTCGCGTATCGTTCTGGGTCAGAGTTCGGGTGGTTCCGGCCCAACTGCGGACACTCCGGGCCGAACGAGATGAAGAAGCACTCCAGAATGAACCGCAGCTGCTCCAGATCGGGTGTCTTGACGCCGCGTTTGTGCCGGGGATGGGCGGCCAGCGTCGTGGGGACCGGATCCATCCCTGCGTCTCTCTGTTCGACGTCGAGATGGATGGACTCGGATGTGGCGATTGCCGGCGGCGGAGACACTGAGGTTTGCGACCCCCGGCTCGGTGCCGTTGTTGCTAGTGTCGCGGGCATTTGTGGCGAAGCTAGGCAGAGCTGGGCCGTTTTGAGGCGGACAGCTGCCATGTAAACACAGAGCGTTGTTGCGGTTCGACCCGCTCCAGCTGCAGTGAGTGAGCGAATGAGAGAGAGAGAAGGTGGGCGTCGAGTAGGAACCACCAATGAGAAAGAGGACCTGCCAGAATACCGCAAATAAAGGCTGCTGGGTATAGTTCTTCGAGCGCCCGGTAGTCGGCGTCACCGTCCTGCAGTAGTTGTAGCAGACGGCGGCGTTTGCAAAAATGAGGGTGCAACCTCCATGGTGCGACGTGTGCCGAGATTTTTTTAAAGATCGACATTCAAATTGATTTAGGAACGCTTGAAGGTGAGTATAAAGCAGCTTAAAAATTTTCGGACGCAAAAATATTGTACAAATAAGTCAATAAACTGAGTTCAATGAATCTTTTCACAAAGATGGCTTTAGCCTTTAGGTGGTGCGTTTACCATATTTAAATTTTGCAAGTGTAGATTTCTGTGGGGGAAAAAATACAAGAAAAGAAAATCACGCTCTTCCCTATGCGCGGGAGGAGCACAGAAGCAAACCGTCGGGTTGTCGCTGCTACTCACATATCATAGCACACGCTCGGCGGCTCGGGTCTTCTGGGTCTGCATTGGGTGTTCATCTCTGAAGCTTTTTTTTCCTTTTTTTTCCCCAAGTTCTTGTATTATGTGAGGCCATATCTGAGTAGCAGCACCAACCCGACGGTTCGCTTCTGTTTTCCTCCCGCGCATGAAAAATAACAAGTTTTTTTTTTTTTTTTCGTATTTTTTTTTTTAGAGCAGTGGTTCTGTGTTTAATGTAGATGGTTGAGCGTGTTGGTTATTAATTTACGATAAGGAAAGAGGGACATTTAAGACAAACAGACAAGACAGGCGGACCCCTTGTGGATCGGCGGAGATGATGGAGGACCCCGTTCGTGGTGAGAGGAAGGGAAAGATATGGGCAAATTATGATAATGATTTAATAAGTGGATATAATTAAGGGCCGGTGTGAAGTAGAGTTCTCTCATTGACGTATACACGAGAAAACTCACCCGCGGGCTTTAACGACGCAGGGCTTCGCGGACCCCAAAGGGTCTGCGGACCCCCATTTGAGAACCACTGCTCTAGAGTATGATAAATACGTACACCACCTAAAGACATCTTTGTGAGGTTAATTGCACGGGTCCATATCACATGAGCGAATGACGTTTTAGCGAACAGCAGTCATTTGAGCGAATTGACGTTTTAGCGAATGACTTGTTTCACTGGAGCACGTTTTAACCCTCCCCCCCCCCCCCCCCCCCCCCCCTCCTCTTCGCGGCGACAGTCTACGGCGCTTAATTACAAAAATGTTAACCCACCTGGCTTACCCGTATACGCCGCTTCACGGCAGCCGAATTCGCTAAAATGACTTTCGATGAAGAGTCGGGCGTGGCGGGACTCGCTCGACCACCTGAGCGCCACCCTAGCTCTGGAGTAATCCTGTAACGGCCTCTCTGCAGTGTTGCAACTCTTCCTTAGTGCTATATTACTACTACTACTATTGCTACTACACTACTACAACTGCTACTACTTCTACAACTTACTACACTAAAAATAATAATAATAGTAACATACTATACGAACAAAAAGTTAGGGTAAAAATTAGCTGGTGACGATTGGGTGAAAGACGAAGGATGAACACAACACACAAAGTCTCAAACACACATACTACACTTCCATGCTTTAGGAACCACAAGTCTTCCCAGGTCCTAGGCCTGCAGGCTGTTAGAAGGGTAACAAGCCCAAGAAATTTGGCAGCTCACTGTGGAAGGTGAAACTTTGTTGGGCAATTTGAAACAAATACAATATTGGCAAGATCATAGGAAAGGCAAAGGCGCAAAATAACGGAGGCGTTTTTATGACGCTAGGAAGGCATGCAACGTGTAATAGCGTGGTAGTATGCCGTCGAACCCCAAACACACACACACACACACACACACACACACACACACACACACACACACACACACACACACACACACACAAAAGAAATAATAAAAGACGCATTACGGTTTACACGCACGTGCGATGGTGACCACGGCGCAGGTTCGTGCGCTTTTGTGGCGGTTTCGGTAGATAATTCCTTATAAATGCATTTACTTCCATTGCCCCACTTCTTTCTTTTTTTTTTTTTTTTGCGTGTGTTTATTTATAAATATACCATTCCGCAATCTGCTGTTGCTTATTTACCCTCACATTTGTTATGTTTTTCCATTGTCCCAGTGTCGTTTAACGCTAAAACCTTGGCAGCGCAGTTCAATCACAGTTGAATGCCAGGTTTTCTTCCTGAAAACGTTCTTCGAAGAAAAGCACTTGCACCGTGAAAACTGGCTTTGGCCTGCAGGCTGCAACGAATGGACGATCAGCTGGTCTGTTTGCACAGACTTTACGAGAACAGTGGCCTATCGTAGCACGGACCAAAACAAGCTTGCATAACGGTCAACAGCTCATTATTTCAAAAGTTTTGGGACAACTACATTTGTAGCGACCGGCTGTGTTTACATGACGTGACGCGCAAAGCGAATCAATGAGCACCTGAAAAGTTTCGCATTTAACACTGATGGTGCCATCTAGAGGGCAAACGAAGAAATCGGCATTGACGTTTTTCTCCGTGATACGACAGATGGCACTGGGTACGAATGCCCTCAGAATTTTCGGAGTTTCGCCGTTTCGCGGTTTCGCTCAGTTTTGAGCACCGACAAGGTGGGAACGGCGGGGTGGGCGTCTCCTTCGTCCGGCCTACGCACTCATGGCCGTCTGACGTGCTTGGGTGCGGTCCACGCTCGAGGATCACAAGACGCCCAAGGGTGATCGAACGCAGAGGAAGCATCGCTCGAGAGGACCCTTTTCAAAAGTGCGCGCCCTCCCCTCCAGTAGCTGCTCGGAGTCCTTCATATTTTGGACCTTGAGCATGCATTGAACGGTGCGTCAGCATTGGGCGCATACTCGGGTCCAAATCCATTTGACAGCGTCAGCGCTCGGCGTGAACACGTGTCCAATCACATGGAAGAAGCGACGTTAAAAATTTGGTGGCCGCCAGTGTTGCTTGATGGACTTTCGAAAATGGTATCCTGAAAGATCTCCCTGCTACTATCATCCTGTCAGTGACTGCAGCTGTCGATGGAATACCGAAAGAAAATAAAAATCGGATTTTCTTAGGTAGCCTACCTAACCTAACCTAACCTAACCTAACCTAACCTACACTAACCTAACCTAAACTAACATAACCTGACCGAGTGTAACCTAACCTGACCTAGCCTAACCTGACCTAACCTAACCTAAGCCGACCTAGCCTAGCCTAACCTAACATTACCTGACCTAAACCCTGCTACAAAACCGACGTAAACGGAACCGAGACACGAACGCTTTATAGAGGTTCACCACTAGCACTAACAACACACTGAAAAATAAAGTCAAAGATGAACCTCGTAACACCCGCGGCGTGGGAGGCTTGGTGGGAGTACAGCTAAAATACTGGTACTACAATACAGCGTGTCCGCAATTTTTTCTTTACAGCAAGAATAAATCACGCATTGCCAAATTATCAGCCTCCACCCAAATGTAGCGCTCATGGATTGAACCAGATACGTTTCAAAACTAACCATTACCTTATTCAAAAGTTATGTGATTTCGTAATTGGCGCCATTCAGCCCCGTGCACACGAAGGCTCTGTCAGCCACTATTTTCCCATTAAAAATTTTATAAAATTACTTATCACTTCTTAACAATATAACGGTTGGTTCTGAAACTTTGGCATCTGGTTCGAACCGCTGGCGCTACGGTCGGGCGGAGATTGAGCGTTCGGCAATGCCTGCGTGCCCGGCTCGTCTGCAAGCCGAGCACGCAGGGAGCCCTCGCCAGGCGCTCGAGACCGGCCTGCTATAAGTCAGTAGCCCATGGCAGCCCCGCGAAGACCACTGCTAGGCCTAACACACTTGTACATATCATATCATATCATAATCACCATCACTTTCATGTTGTATATTTCATCATCTCATAATCACCATCACTATAGACGCGGTACCGCGGGCCTCCATGGCACGGGCTATTGCCTTTCTGCGGTGCCGCGGCTCTCCTGAGCAAATAAAGTTTATTATTATTATTATTATTATTATTATTATTAGTTTATTTGCGGCAGAAAAACAAAATCTGTAAACTATTTTTTTTTTTACGACTCCCAGCACATTTACGCAAGGATCATCTGACTTCCACCTGAAATGGAGCGCAACTTGCTCCCTTGAGAAGATTTGTGGGCGCTGAAAAAATCGGCCTGGTCGGGGATTCGATCCCTGGACCTCTGCAAGACTAGCGGAGAGCTCTCCCTGCTGAGCTAACCAGGAGGTAGACGTCAGGACAGAAAACAGATGTTGCTCAACCAGTCTTGATCATAACCACCACAGGAGTGAGATCAGGCGCTAGTTACTTGATATATAATAATTTTAGGGAAAGTCTCCAAGGCGGCGAAGAGTCACACGACAATAAATTGACTTCCACCTGAAATTGAGGTGAACTCGCTTCCACTAGACGAGTAATGACCGCTGAAAAACAACTACAACCTGGTACGGGATTTGATCCCAGGCAAGTCGCTGGTGTGAATTGGTGCTTAGATCACGTCACACGCGAGTACCACAGCGCCCGCCTGGAAAGACTATGGCCTCCGAGATGCCCTCTGACACATCTGGGCCGGCTTGCTAGAAGCAGCGTCTCAGCTGAGACTGGGTGAAAGAAAGCACTGCCAAAGCCAGCGCACGAGCTGAGCGGGACTCAAACTGCGTCTCAAGACGCTCGCGCGCCTCAGCCTTTGCAGTGCTTTCTTTCACCCAGTCTCAGCTGAGACGCTGTTCTATACTTCGTTTCACCTTCGCTCCGAGCGCGGACGATGGTATGAACCGAAGGGCCAATCAAACAGCGCAAAAAGCGCAACGTCATGGCGTGCTCTCGGCGCTACTAGCCGGCGTAGGAGCACGCACAGAGAGACGGCAAATACCGGCTGGTCCTATCAACTGCAGAGAGCACGCCATGACGTTGTGCCTCTTCGCTGTTTGATTGGCCCTTCGGATCATTACATCGGCCGCGCTCGGACCGAAGCTGAAACGAAGTATAGCAAGCCGGCCCTGAAGTAAAAACCTAGGGTGCCTACATATGTTTCCGCCGCTCCGGAGCGGAAACATGTAGGCACCCTAAGAAAAACGATTTCGCCTGCGTGTTTTAGTTGTTGCGAAAAAAAAAAGAAAGATAAATATTGGCATTTTTGGCACCTCTCAACTCACTCCCAGTCTTCAGGGTCACACCTGGTCCCCCTCCTAGTGACGTAATTCGGGGTGCCGTGTAGGTTCCCGTGTGATCTTTCGGAAGACGCTTCCTCTCCCTCTTTCTGCTGACATTAGCGGGCGTTAAGATGCAGCTTAGAGCGGAGCGAGGTCACGTAAGCCTCTCGCCGTAGTTCCTTCGGCTGCCACTCGCGGCGGCAACTCGGGGAAGAAGCTTGACTTTTGCTTTGTGATTATGCAGCGGAATCGCGACATTTTTTAATGAAGGAAATGTTTTCTCTATCCTCTGGGACACGGTAAACAACGTAAAAATGACGAGCTGAAAATTCTTTTAATCTTAAAATCGTTGCACCCCCTCTTTAAATGATCAAAATTACTTTTAGCACTGAGTGCAGGGACAGTTAAAATGACTACAGACAATCAATTATTATTTTTATGGATAGCTATCACAGAGTTTAAGAAATGTAGCAAAATTAATTTGGTGACTTGGGCGGACCAACTAGTGGTGTGCAAAAAATATGAAAAATACGCAAAGGGTGGAGTGTGACGCTAAGTCCAATATTGCGCACATACGCATATCGCGCGCGCTGATGACGATCCGAAAAGCTCTATATTTTACACTCTCGAGCGCATCGAAAGCTAAAGCTTGTACACGTACTGCTCAGGTTGTAATGCTTGCATTTTCATCGTATTTTATTACATTCAGGCGAGGCATAAGCTGTGTCTCCTCATTGCTTGCAATAGAACATGTGGAAGCATTCTAAATCTAAGTTGCTGAAGAAAAAAAAGTCCACGTGCTGACGGCTGAGAATCTTCTCGAATCTCGGTCAAGGGCTTGCCGCAAAGCGCACGCTGACAGCGAACTTTCGCCAGGGTATTTTACCCTGTCACAGTTGTTCTTGACAGACAACAATGTTTACACACACGAGCGGCCACATGCATGATCATTCTGTGTTGATTGTGGCCCACGTGGCCAGTAGTGTAGGTTTTTTCCAAATCCGAGCTGAGTCGCAGTGTAAACTATAAACCAAATCAATATTGATAAACAAGCGTGTAATTACGTGAAAAGTAGTTGGCACTGCGCATGCGCAGAGGGGAAGCTCTTTTTCACCGTAAGTGCGGGCGGAGCGGAAACTACACGCGCTAGCATGCTGCCTTAAACAACTCCACTGCTCAAATGCGTGTGCCCGGTCTGGGTCCATATCGTTTCGTCGGAACACGTTTTGTGAACAACTTTTCATGGACACACGTTTCATCGACATATTTCATGTACATGCTTTTCGTCGATACTGGGATGTTGCGTGGAAACTTTTTTATGAACACAAATGCAACTGCGACGTTACGTCGACAACGTATTACTTTTGGCTAAGTGAATGAGATTGAACTACAGGCTTCATTTGGTTCGCTGGAAGGATGCCCGAACTAAAACGAACTCACTCCGGCGGCTCCGAGAGGGCAAAAACAAATTCGTGAGCCCTAATCCGGGGCTTCCAAACACTCCACGCTACGCATCGAAACCTCTCACTTCACTCGAGGAAACTTTAATATAATCTCAGGCAAGAGCTTGCACCAGTCTTCATTGGAAACCGCCAAGGGTTCGGCAAGCTAGGCCCATCCGGATGCCGGCGACAGAGGCGATCTGCGCGGACAGGCGCTTTTGACGAGACGTCGCAAGGTGTGTCGATGAAACGATCGCGGGAACCTTTCGATGAAACGAAGTGTCGATGGAACGTGGCAGTATACAAAACAATCTGTCCATGAGACGTCGTTCGACGAACTGATGGCCGGCCACCACTCGGCAGGCCGTTCAATGAAAGGAACTCGCTCTTCTATAGCTTTTGCTGTGCTCAAATGCCCGCCAAGCTCTGATTCGATTAATGTAGCCCTAAAGCTAGCTTCCTTTGTCCGCACTGCACTCGTCGAACGCTTTCGAATGCGACAGCCAAACGCCGGACGCCTGCGTTCCGCGTTTTAACGCTTTCTATGAGTGCAGTGGCATAGCCTCCTCTATATTCACAAAACCTGGCAGTTCGAGGACGGAGCCATATATAGTGCCCGGTCGCAGATTTGGAGCGCGAGGATCTGGTAGCACAGAGCATCAAAGAGCCATTTCCCGGGGAACCTATAGACCTTTCCAAAAAAGGACACTTGGCAGGTTCCATTTTCAGTGTTCGTGCGTATGGCGCGTGATTTGCTCGCTTTCCGAAGCGACGAACGTGCGCGTTCTGGACTGTGATTTAACACGTGTGGACTGTGATTTTTGTAAACAGTGGAAACGTCTATAGACCTTTCCAAAAAAGGGCACTTGGCAGGTTCCATTTTCAGTGTTCGTGCGTATGGCGCGTGATTTGCTCGGTTTCCGAAGCGACGAACGTGCGCGTTCTGGACTGTGATTTAACACGTGTGGACTGTGATTTTTGTAAACAGTGGAAACGTCTATAGTATTCGGGGGAGCATATCGAGGAACTCTAGGGGAACCTGGACGTGATCGCACAGCTTTTGCAGCGGCGAGGACCCGCAACACACTTGTTCGCTCGGGAGAAGTGTGCTTCGGCGTCTCGCCGCAGCGGGGCGCCAGTCACGTGGCTCTCCTCCAACGGGGAAAATAGAGATAGGACGAGGCCTTAGGCAGGGGTGCCCGTTATCACCTTTGCTGTTTATGTTGTATCTGAGAGGATTGGAGGATAGACTAGAGAAGAGTGGGCTTGGATTTGACCTTTCGTACAGTAAGCTAGGCCAAATAATTCAGCAATCTTTACCGGGACTGATATATGCGGATGATATCGTACTAATGGCTAACAACAGGATAGATTTGCAGGAATTAATGAGCATCTGTGGTAGGGAAGGAGAGGAATTAGGTTTAGAATTCAGTAGTGAAAAATCAGCAGTCATGATTTTTAACAATGATGATGTTGAGAGACTGAAGATACAGAATATCACAGTTGAGAGAGCTACTAAATACAAGTATCTAGGAGTATGGATATGTGGTGGTGCAGAATATCTCAGTGAGCATGAAAAGTATATAATAGGTAAGGGCAACAGAAATGCGGCTGTAATGAAAAATAGAGCACTTTGGAATTACAACAGGTATGAGGTGGTGAGAGAGATTTGGAAAGGGGTCATGGTGCCTGGCTTGACTTTTGGAAACGCAGTGCTATGCATGAAATCCGAAGTGCATGCAAGACTAGAAATAAAACAGCGTGGAGTAGGTAGGCTGGCTTTGGGGGCACATTGCAAAACACCGAACCAGGGAGTACAAGGAGACATGGGATGGGCGTCGTTTGAGGGCAGGGAAGCTGTGAGCAAGATAGAATTTGAGGATCGCTTGAGGCAAATGGGTGGGGAGCAATGGGCACGAAAAGTTTTCAGCTATTTATACATGAGGAGTATAGACACAAAATGGAGACAGCGCACTAGGAAATTAAGAGGAAAGTTTTTAGGCTATAGTGGGGTTACGGAAGAGCAGGTCTCAGTTAAGAAGAAAGTTAAAGCCACAGAAAGAGATCGGTGGCTAGAGGGAATGCAGACAAAGAAGGCTCTGGAAGGCTATAGATTAAACAAAACAGTTATTGCCAAAGAAAGCATTTATGACAATTCTAGGGGAAGCTCATTGTTGTTTGAGGCAAGGACAGGTGTTTTGCGAACCAGAACATACAGAGCGAAGTACCAGGAAATGGACACAGTGTGCGCTGCTTGTGGAGAGGAGGACGAGACGGCTGAGCACTTGATACTCTACTGTAAAGGGCTTCACCCTATGCATACCGAAGACAACATAGATTTAATAAGGTCATTGGGTTTTAGAGACAGCGAAGGAAAAGTGGATTTCAAGACAGTAGAGATTACCAAGCAAAGATTAAGTGAATGGTGGCAGAAAGCGAGAGAAAACTAGGCATTTTCTTATTAACTGATGGCAAGGGGGATTTATAGCCTCACTTTCTTTTCAGTACAGAGTGAATATAGTTTTCACATTTAAATATTCTAAGCTTAAAGGGTAAGACAAAATGGCTAGGTGGCGTAAGCTACCGCCCGATCCAAAGGGCTCAGCCGTATTCATCCATCCATCCATCCATCCTCTCATCCGTTGTCTGCCGCTCCACCTTTTTCATTTCGGCGGCCGCTTCTCGTGGCGATCTGCCAGGCTTTGTCACTTTATGGGAGCCTGGAGGCTATGGCCTCACATTATTTTCTCAAGGTGGGTTGCAGTAAAAGATACAAGCGCGAGCGACTTACTCCTGGCAGGGGCTCCTGCTATACTCTATACAGAAACGACGATGTTATCGCGGCAACCGTGGCAACCAAAGCAAGGGATTGAAGGACCGGTTGTTACTTGCGATCAACCAATCACATGTGGAAAAGACCATGAATACGACTCTAGTTGACTGGTGCTTTCTCTTCACTGCTATTAATTGGATTGGCTGCCATACGCGCTCCAAATGGAGCGCTTTTAGAGCACTCAAGATCTGCGAGCGGAATTTCACCATAACTTCCAGCTGTACATACACACACACACACACAATTTTTTTACTGCGGAGCTGTTAAGGGCTAGTTTCCCCAGGAATGTGTCCGCCAGCAAACAAACGATCACACAAAATTCTGGACAGCTACCGCCATCTTTGAGCGACGGCGGCAACCAGACAACCGGTTTGCCGGTTGTCTGGTTGCCGCCGTCGCTCATAGATTACGGTAACCTTTCCAGCCTTTCCACTCTGGCTTGCCGACTTGCGGCCGGCCATTACTTCATTCCCACCATAGAACAGCTTCTCTGGTCTTCTTTCTTTACCAGAGTGGAAACGCTGAAAGTATATTTTTCATGTAAATGCAGCCATAGAAAACAAGCTGAATTGGAGCCCTGGGTCACTCTGCTCGGATAGCTCGCTGCCGTTGCTTTCTGCGTCGGTTTTGAAAGTGAAAGAGAGGCGCGCGGTGTTGAGGCATTGCGCGTTGTCACAGCATTACTACGTCATACATGCATCGTCTCCATATAGTGCCACTAAATAAGCTACGCTTCAGAGTAACGACACTTGCCCATATTGTGCCTTAAAATCATGGTTGACAGTTATCTGAAGCTGTATCTGAAATCGCAGGAAACACGTTTCCGTCCTCCATAAATGTTTAAACAGTTCGCGACAAAGCAAAGCAATATTACATGAGCTTCCTAACACCGAATCTAATGCTGAGAAAGTCGCACTTTTGAATCATGACGATCGGCAGTTGTGTCTGCTCGGCACAAGCACCAAAAATGGAGGCGCAAACAACAATGTCGGGGAACTGAGTGGCGATACTCTAAGCGCAGCTCATTTAGTTGTTCTATAGTCTCATCGTCTCGGACACGCCTGTGAAAACTTGGTCTTCTTCAACTGTACGTCATCACACTCGAATGGCGCCCACTCACTATAATTTGGTCCGAGCCCTACACAGAGCGTCTTTCGACGCGTTGGGGGGGGGGGGGGGGGGGGGGGGGGGGGGGGAGGGAGGAGGAGAGGCGAGAGCTTTGAGAACTTTGACGAGTTCTTGCATACCTTCAGTTGCTATTTGTAAAGTCCCTGTATCTGGGAAAAGTGGCGCATTCTCTTTCCTTCTCCTCTAAAAACCCTCCTTACCCAACCTCTGAGTTCCGGTTTGCGACGGAGGCGCCCTCTGGAATTTCCCAAGCGTCTCGACGTCTCGGTCAGCTGAAGCGGTCGAGATGCCGATCGTGTGGACTTTTCTCGTCAGACATGTGTGGCAGTGACCTCATTTAGAGCTCGCATTCGTATCCGACCGCCCTGAAGCCGCTCTAGATCTGTTCGTCCAACCGTGGATCCCGAAAGTGCTTTTGGATAATCGTCCCTTCCGAGCTGCATTAGGTCAGTGTCTCGCGAGTGTTCGGCTTCGCAGCTGGAGCGGGCGAGTTGCCGATCGTGTGGACTTTTCTAGTCATATAAGTGTGGCAGTGACCTCATTTAGAGCCCGCATTCGTATCCGACAGTCCTGAAGCCGCTCTAGATTTGCTCGTCCAACAGTGGATCCCGAAAGTGCTTTGGATAATCGTCCCTTCCGAGCTGCAATAGGTCAGTGTCTCGTGAGTGTTCGGCTTCGCAGCTGGAGCGGGCGAGTTGCCGATCGTGTGGACTTTTCTCGTCATATAAGTGTGGCGATGGGCTCATTTAGAGCCCGCATTCGTATCCGACCGTCCTGAAGCCGCTCGAGATCTGTTCGTCCTACCGTGGATCCCGAAAGTGCTTTGGATAATCGTCCCTACCGAGTTGCATTAGGTCAGTGTCTCGTGAGTGTTCGGCTTCACAGGAATTGCAAGTCGCTTTTAATCATCATATCAAACCGCCAAATTGCAATTTTATTCTCAACGATTTCAAACGATTGACTACTTTATAATACGTGACCTTGGCGAGCTTCCGGGAGGGTTTGGCCTACGGGCGCTAAAAACAATTTGGCGGCCTAGAAAGCAAGATGCTATTTTCTTTCTTTTGGGGGCAGCGGTGATGTGGTTGACGATTTCTGTGCGTGTATTCTGTGCATGCTGTAAAAATTTGCGGCACCGCGGGCCTTTCGCTACGGGGCTACGCGGTGTCGCTTTTCTTGCGAGCGTAATACATACCGTTTTCGTTATTTTAATTGATGAAACCGTTTTTAGACATGAAAACTCCGTTTTCGTTTAGTTTTGTTACTCCGTAATTTTATCAGTGTCTGTTTCTTTTGTTTATCGTTCATACTAAAACAAATCCAGGTTTAATTACGATTTACGCTGCTTTTAGACTCCTGGGCCAGCGTCCTAGGTCTAGAAACCTGGTGCAGACTTGGAAACCAGCGCTCGGTTTCGGCGCCTAATCGAGTCAAGCAATTGCAGGTTATTTCAGTAAAAGGGAATGAGTGAGCCAAAAATAATTCAAATCTCATCCAGAGAGCAATGCAAAACAAGCGAATGCGAGATCAAAATCTTCCATGAAAATACACAAGCACAGATGACATTAAAGAGAACAAAATCAGTCACAATTTTATTCATTTCACAAAACTGCCAGCCAAGTAAACGGCCACGGCAGAAGTATTCACTAAAAGTAAATACATGCAGAGTACATAACAGATCATGACACAGAGATGCACCGTACACCATCAAAATACTTTATTAGTTCACGAATGTGCAGGTTGCTTTACTGACAGGTGCAGTCACTGTTACATATCATAAAGTAGTTCTAAAGCCCTTACACCTTCTAATGCTGTTACTGGTATGGTATAGCCAAAGACAATAAATTGTACAAACCACATGGGGTTAAACATCGAGCTGCTTGATGAGACGGGTCTGCAGGTATCCGACTTCAGATGCATACTCGAGATAAGGATGCATGAGTGTGTTATATGCTGCAAGTTTGACTCACCTTGTATGCTAAAGAGTCCATCAGCTCGTGAATTATGTCTGACACAAACCTGAAGTCCTGGAGATGCCAATGAAGTGTGCGTTTTACAGGCAAAGGCTACCCCAATTCCCTAGTACCACATTGAAACCATGGGAAACCCAAGAAAGATGAATCCTAAAAACTTTCTCGAGGATGCCTTTACTTTATGCAGTCCTCTTCATAGTGGACTTTCTGCAACGAGAAAGCGCTTAAGTCCAAATTTTAAATTGTTCTCATCACGTTGCACCTCATACTCCTGTCGTCGTGCCATTATCAGTTTTATCTGCATAGAATATAGTTGTCTTTGTAGCTCTTTGTTATTCATCAGTACACCAGAAAGACCTGCATTCTGATGATACGGCCTGATGCCAAGTGTAAACAGTGTGCCTGAAAAAGAATAAAAGATTATTATTTTGTCTTGTCAAGTCAATAAAATCGGATGTAAGTAACAGTGTGTAACTGTCTGCACTCTGCCAGGAAATAAGCAGCAGTCGAAAATGAAAACTCATCAGCTGTTGCTGCGGCAATCTGTCCAGGACAAGCTGGAGAAGCAAGGGCCTGTAGAGCGCTGCTCAGACCTTGTTCAGGCAGCCATGGGACGATACACACTTGAACGAATAAATGAGCAGAGACGACAGTCTTTGTAGGTGTGTTTCGGTCAACCTGGAAACAGTATCATTATGCTAAACTCACCAACACACAACACACCTCTATAGTCCGTTGCAACCTAAGAACGAAGGGCGAGGGTAAGACTGGCCGGGGAGGAGGAAGCAGACGGAACGCTAAAGAGAGAAGGAGGTTTCCCCCTCTCTTCTCCAGCGTTCCGTCTGCTTCCTCCTCCCCGGCCCGTCTTATCCTCGCCCTTCGTTCTTAGGTTGCAACGGACTATAGAACGAATAAATAAGCAGAGACGACAGTCGTTGGAGGTGTGCCTCGGTCGACCTGGAAACAGTATCATTGTGCTAAACTCACCGACACACTAACACACTTCTAGAACGAATAAATGAGCAGAGACGACAGTCGTTGGAGGTTTGCCTCGGTCGACCTGGAAACGGTATCATTGTGCGAAACTCACCAACACACTAACACACTTCTAGAACGAATAAATAAGCAGAGACGACAGTCGTTGGAGGTGTGCCTCGGTCGACCTGGAAACAGTATCACTGTGCTAAACTCACCAACACACTAACACACTTCTAGAACGAATAAATGAGCAGAGACGACAGTCGTTGGAGGTGTGCCTCGGTTGACCTGGAAACAGTATCACTGTGCTAAACTCACCAGCAACTTGGGGGGGGGGGGGTTGCCAAATTAGGCTGCTATAGCGAAGCTGGGAAAGTTAGGTTCTGTACAGCACTGCTTGAAACTTCCTGGGGGGTCTCAGGAGGACACACTCGCCTAGAATTGACAAAGATGGCACTAGTGATAGGTGAGCCTCAGTTGACCTGGGAAGAATATCGGACTGCCAAACTCACCAACAGCTGCGATCACTGCGGCAGATTGCCCCGAGGGAAAAGCTCCGCTTGGACCTTGCTGGGGGCCCTCCAATGGACACACACTCCTAGAATGGACAGAGATGGCACTAGTGGTAGGTGTACCTCGGTCGACCAAGTAATAGTATCAGACAGCCAAACTAAAGAGCAGCTGCGGTTGTACTGTGGGCATTGCCTTGTGGTGTTCTATTCAGGTTTTGCTGGGGGTGCCTCGGTAACTTTAGGGAGCCAACATAAAAAACAAATAAATAGAACTGCATTTTGTAAAGGAGGCATCCAAAATCATCAGTTTGTGTATCGAATTTGTATTGTAAAACAGATATGTGTCTTACTGAATGAAAAATTGGTTTGTGAGATGTACATACCACTTACATTTCCAGTTTCCTTGCAGTGGTGGTTTACTCTCTTGGTTGAAGGTAACGAAAAAAGAAATGTTTGAAAGAGCATCTTTCCTCAATTTTTTGCTCTCCTTTGTTTTGCATGATTAGTGTTTTGATTTGGTCGATACTGAAGTGGTCCTGTAATAGATTGAAGAAATCGGATTTTAGTCGAGAGCAGATCATGTAACGCCACCTCAAACGCCCGTGTCTGCAGATCCCAGGTTAGCCTGCCAAAGACCTGCACGTAAAGTTTACTAGAATGGAAAGTTGGGCGAGTTGGTAAGAATCCATGTTGAAAAACAGCGCGAAAATCACACGGACAAGGAAACACACAGGACGAGGCGCTGACTATCAACTATATATTCAGAAGACATACAGAAACATTCACGCGAGGACTGCTTCTTCTCTTCCTCTTCCAACAGTCATTCACCATTAAGCGCGCACCTTTTAAATCATATCACATTAAAACACACCGGAACATTAAAACACACCAGCACAGGTACACAGGGGATCGTCTATGAAATACCATTCTCATGCGGTCATTCCTATATAGGTCAGACGGGGCGTTGCCTAAACATCCGTCTACGCGAACACCACAGTTCATTAAAAGGTAGCGCGTACTCTCATTTAGCTGTCCACTGCCGTGATTGTGGATGTGAGCCACGGTTTAGTGACACTAAAGTGCTGTTTAAACACAAAGATCAGATAGCGAGGGAGTTAGTAGAAGCTTATCATATAGAAAAACGAAAACCCGGGTGCGTGAGCCAACCATCCATCAACCTAGTGGACAGTGAGAGGGTTTTTTTGGACATGGGTTGACCAGAGATTTGAAGATCGAGATTGAAGATCGAAGAAAGAAGGAGGAAGAAGACGCGATGACTTATACCTGTGCTGGTGTGTTTTAATGTTCCGGTGTGTTTTAATGTGATATGATTTAAAAGGTGCGCGCTTAATGGTGAATGACTGTTGGAAGAGGAAGAGAAGAAGCAGTCCTCGCGTGAATGTTTCTGTATGTCTTCTGAATATATAGTTGATAGTCAGCGCCTCGTCCTGTGTGTTTCCTTGTCCGTGTGATTTTCGCGCTGTTTTTCAACATGGCAACGTAAAGTTTGCGCTGTCAAAGCTGCTCGCGCGTGTGGGGTTGATCTCAAATGTTTTATTTGCTTGCGTTTTTGTTTCAATAAGACTGCGAGCGAAGGAGACCCTATTGACACTGCGAGAGCGAACGCACTTTGAGCGGGCTAAGCACACACGCTCGTCCAGTAAGAGCGTCGTCAGAGACATACTCGTGCTTGTCGCACTGGCTCCGCTCGCACTCATATTGAAACGGAGTACAGATACATCCACATGCTCGGGTCCGCAGCCGCGGCAGCGTTGCAAGCTATGTGTGCGAAACAAAGTATGGTACGCGAGCACGTACGCAAAGCTTGACGAGAGCGCGTACTCCGCACCGCACGCACCCGTAATTGGGAGCGGCGCCGATGCCACCACAAGCACGAACAGGAGCAGGCCGTTTTGAACTACTTAAAGCCCCTACGCACAGTTGCGTTTGAAACCGTCTCACTGCGTTGCGACTGCGAGAACGCAGGACATCCGTACTTCTTTTATCGCATGCCAAGCCATCCCTTGAATTGGATTCCACGCTTCATACGAATGTGCCGGTCACTCACTTTCGTTTCTCGACTCAACGCAGTTGAACGCTCTCAAACGCAACTGTGCGTAGGGGCCTTTGCTTCCACGGCACGGGCGTCCGTGCATGCCAAGCTGGCAATGTTGTGCTCGCTATTACATCGCTCGCGTTTACGGTGGAATGGAGTGCATAGCTCGCTCTAAACAGCTGTCTGTCTTCTTGCATGCTGGTGAGCTTTATAGACCAGTGTCCGCGCCAATTCCAGGGCGCCGCCATGTTTATCTACGCTCGCGCCACCACGCGGAAAGAACTGGCAGGCAGGAGGGGGGGGCTGCGTTGGCGGCGTTGCTTTGCGGAGCTGGATGCGGCAGGCTGTCCGAATGCACCGACACATCGTGAAAGATGCCTTCACCAGAAGCCTCCGCGGCCCGTTCTTCAACAGGGAAGATGTCGTGAACATTCGAGAACCCATCTCGATCAAGAAAACAAGGGAAAACCTTTCTTGTCTTAGATGTTCTCGGTGTCTGCTGACCCTTGACATCCGCGTTTCATTGATACCGAAACCGAAACGAAGGTACCATTCGTAGCTAGCGTACGTACACGACGTAAACGACCTGCCGACTGATCACGGAGAAGTGACCACCTCTGTTGTATCCATCACGCACGCCAAACGTACGCATAGAAAAACAATTGTTGCTACACTGGCACTCGCTCTTGAGTTCTTGCTCGGAGTGAAGTTTTTTCTTCTGAGTGCGGCTGTACATTCTTGCCGAGAACCTGCATGTGACGGAAACTTGTGGAAGCCGTAGACGTCGCATCCGCACTCGCTTCTTAGGCAATTGTGTGACGGGCAGTGGGTGTCCAAAAGAACCCTGCGTTTCCTCTGGTTGTTCGTACAACCAACAACGGCACAGTGCCGTCCGGACGAATTGCTCTGATACATTACACGGCGCTAAACAAGACCGACGCCGGCAACGTGCCAGTACTGCTAGACAGTGCTAGTACTGAGAAAGGTCGCAGTCAATCGCCCCCCCCCCCCCCCCCCACACACACACACACACACACACGCTGCGAGCTTCTGGGTTCGAAACTATTAATTGCCAGTTCTAACGGATGGTACTTACTTGAAGTGGGAGCTGGAATTGTACGAGGTACCAGGAGACAGTTACTATCGGGCAACGAAGCAGGGTGCCTGTGGGGGCGGAGTTTAGGAACGCTAATATTGTGACAGGCGATCAGTTATAATAACAGACGAAACTTCGACTCGTTTGTTCAGAAGTTCGCGGTGATATTTTATTAGCCCTCGTTACAGCACACCAAAGATCCTAGGCAGTGAAATTCACATCACGCAGGCTCGTGCGTCGTAGTCAAATGAGCGCAGTCGACGACGAGGTGTAATGAGCTACTAAGCTTCACAAGGAAAATGCGTGTGAGAAAGTGTTTTGAGGCAGTCCAAAACACCGATTCAGCAGACGCACGTACGTACGTTTACTCCGGACTCCATGAACCCGACGGCGCAAGATCAAAGCGATCAAAGAGCACCGCCGCCATCGCCACCCGGTTTTCTCTGCACTTTACGCGACAACGGCACTGCAACGGAGGGCACTCGCCTCGGCGCTAACAATCCGCGAAATAGATTAATTTGCCACTCTTGAAGCCATTCCAAATCATAAATAAAATACCTCGGCGTTGTAGAACATCTGACAACACAACGGTGCCGAGCGCCTGCTCGGCATCGTCGTTGCTCGTGAAGGCCTGCTTATTTGTAGTTGAGACGATGATTCCACAGCTTTCGTGCCACTCGTGGTGCTTGCAATAACTTCGAAGGGCAGGAGAATCTTCTCACGAGGACGTTGAAGACACGCAACACCGGAGCCACCAAAGCAATCGTAGAAACCGTCGCCATGTTTGCTTTTTCTTCGTCACTCGCGGCGCGGTCAACTCGTCGCAAGATGTTTTCTGGCTCGGCTTGATGGAAACCAACAGCGGCAAAGTGGCGTATGGACAAACGGCTCTCACATTACGGGCACTATACCCACATACCGCGGTAAACAGGACCGATGCCGGCGAAACGGCAGTCGGCACACCAGCGAAGAAGCCTTCGGCGGGTAGCAGCGGCGCAGGCCAACGCAGCCCCCCCCTCCCGTGAGCGCCTGGGTTCGAGATTATTGTTCACTTCCGGAAGAGCACTTCCGGACACAGGTCTATACGGAGCACTCACCTCTCATAACTTTGCCGCTCCCGTCGGGTTGAAATCTTTTCGATCGATTCGGTGAAGCAAGATCTTCCTCCGAGGTTCATTTTCCGTTCCAGAGGGAACACTGAAAAGCTTTCCGGCCGACTCTTCTACAGGCGCAGCAGCTCGTCAGCTGCGGCGTAGCAGCATCTTGGGAAATTCATGGCGAGCGGAAGTCCAAAACCGAAAGCCAGATGTCACGTGACGACCGGCCAATAGTGTGCGCGGCGGCTAGTTCAAAGAATGGCGCCACTTTTCCCAGGATAGAGGGGCTCGACGGTGCGCCGGAGTGCATTCCCATCAGGCATTGCGACCAGCAGCGGGAAGAGAGGAGATGGTGGGGATAGCAGACGCGCAGCTTTTCGAGATGGTGACCTTGCGAAAACGAACACGCCTCGTAGCGGCACTCGATGAATACCTGCAGCTCTTCTGACAGCGACGACGACGAGCTTCTTACCGTCGCCGCGATTAGTGGTGATGCTGGGGTGACAAGGAGCGCCCGAAAGTTATGAACTTCGTGGAAAGCATTGTGAGACGTTCTGATTGTACCGAGGTACGGCTATTGTCTCTCGGTACTCTTTCTTGAACCAACAATGATGGGCAAATATTCATGTGGAATTGTTACCCGCTTTCTTGCCTCCCATCGACAATCACGTCCACGATGTTCATTTGTGTGGGACTGCTAATCTACGAGTAAAAATCCAAAGAAAATTGACAGCAGACGGACACCGCGCGCAGATGTATGCAAGAAAAAAAAAAAAAAAAAAAAACGAACAAAACGCGAGGTGACGCTTGGTAACGCACGCCGCGGTTCAGCGGCGCGGCGCAGTTTGTCCACGATGTTGCGCACACTTCGCGCTGCACGACCGCGAAGCGCTGTGCACTGTTCTTTTTCAGGGCGATTCCGGTGCGAGTTGATTGAAGATGCCAATAGCCAAGATGACCTTTGGGGGATCGGGGCACTGGAGTCCCGTGGCCAGACATAATGATTAAAAGGGCCCTGGCCACGCAGAAACAGGGTCGGACTTGGGGGAAGGAAGGAAAACTAGGGATTTTTTCATTGTTTCCTGTTGAGAGTCGCCTCCTGGGACTCTCGTGGCCGAAGTAATTTGGACGGAAAATAACACGGACAATTTTTGTTTTTATAACATATTTTGTCTATTACCTCAGAAAGGGTTATGCTGCGGTCCGCCAATTTCCAGCCAAATCGAACAATATATATATATATATACAAGAAAAAAACAACAAAAACATTGACGGGGTTTCCATTTAATCCTTTTAAAGGGGAACTCCGCCGATTGTGTCTAACGGTATTAGAGCTTCTGCGCTTTTTATGTCATTACCTCATTAGTGGGTCGGGCTACTCAAGGAACAATGTAGGAGCCATGAAATATTAGGGAATGTTAATTTAATTCGATCAGCAAAAAGAGCACAACGTCTAGTGGCGTCCCAGTGTGCTCCAAACGGGCAGCTGGGGGCACAGTGGAGACCTTTGAAGTCCAGACGCAACCGACGCTACGAGGTAATAAGCCCGATCAAGCGGCGTCCAAAGCAGAAGTCACTCGTCCTTTTCTGTATGGGATTGGATCAGCGCCTACATAACGCGTGCAGAAACACGACGAACACCATCATAGTGTGCTTTTGACACTGTCTTATTGGTCCTCTCAGCTCGCAGCGTCGGCTTAAAATGTTCGTAGAATCTGTCTCCAAACCGCTGTTGAACTATCGAATTCGAAAAGCCCGCCAAGATCTGGAATTGTTATTCCGAAACCGAAATCTAAGTCGTCGCCGAAGAAAAGTTTAGTTGGTCGCGATTTCTATACACATAAATAAATAATTCGTACGATTTTTAAAAGTATTTTTGTGTGGTTAGACAATTCATAGCTTTATCAAAAATAATGATTTCATTTAATTGTGAATATGATCAATATACCTCCAAAGCCAATCCAATCCATTATCTGGCTGTTTTTTGCCGCGGCGGTAATCACGCTTTTCTGCTTTTGTTCCGTTGTTGGTGCGCGGTTGTTTTAGTTGTGCTACGGGCTGTGGTTTGACTCTCGCAGGTCATGGCCTAGACGCTCGGTGACACCTACATATGGGACTGGTGGAACGACGACACTTTCACAAGGTATGGCTACTCGACATTTAGACGCAGGCGGTCTCAGTTTGCTTCAGTTGCTTGAAGCGAAAACCAGTCTCCCGCGGGCATCTTCGCCAAGTGCCTTATCGTGACATGCTGACAGCGTTTGTTGCGTGCAGTAAATGCTCGTCTGTAGGCTCATTCCTTACTTCATCACTTATAAGTAACCACCGCATTCTGTCGCATTGTTCACGTCGGCGAGCTTCGCTTTTTTGAGCCTTTGACTTCAGTGCGTTCGAGTCATAAAGTCTCCTCTGCGTCGTCGTGCGCTCAACTCCGTATTTTCGGTAAACGGAGGTCTGAAATGTGCCGGTGCGAGTTTGCAATTTCCGCGTGTTTTTTTGCGTTTTTGAAGCAACTCGCCCTCACCGCTGCAAGAGTAGTGCAGTTTTCTTTAGCGTTTCCTTTGTACGGGATGTCCGCGAGAAAACCGAACCCTGTTCTTTACACCGCAAAGATTAACTCGCGGATACCTCAAACTCCGTCGGAATGTAGCCCCAGCCTTTCGAACAAGATGCCAGAGTTTCAGCACCAACCTTTATCATATTCATGAGCGATTTTCCGAAATTTTCAATGAAAAAATGGCGTCCCACGGAGCTCTCGAACAGATGATGGAGCTCTATGGCGCCCTAACCGAAAACGGGCGAAAGTGGGCCCCATTCCCCCATTGAAAATTTCAGAAAATCACTTGTAAGTTGAGTACAATAACGATTGGTGCTGAAACTTTGGCATCTTGCTCGAACGGCTGCGGCTACCTTCTGACGGAGTTTGAGCTCTCCGCGATGTCGAGTTTATTTTTGCCGTGCAAACGTATGCAGTATACACGAACTCATCTCTGTGACGTCACGGCGCGGTGGTGGCGCGTCGGTCGCACTTCCGGTCTGGGGCTGTGGGCAGAAGTCCCCATGCCAGATGTGTATTCCTGCGTTGTTTTGAAAGGAACCAGACATAAACCTGCCTTCTCGTCAAAACGCCGCGACTGGGGCCGTACCAAAAGTGTCGAGAAAGGTTTGAAGGTCAGTTTTCACGTGCTCGGTTCGTCCAAGAATCTGGATATGTGCCGTGAAAAGGGAAAAGCAGACGCCGTCGGACAACGATTGCTTGGGCGGGAAGCACTTTGGGTTAAATTCACGGATACTTGTGGTCATCAGATTTATTTGTTTTGTTCCAACATGAACGCCAGAAAACTGTCAAGTTGTGCGGACCACCTGCGTTCTACATTTGTGCGTCTTCAAGTTCAAACGGCGGCCTGATTGTTCGCATTGTCGTCTGCTCTTTAAACGTTTCTGCTTGTCGTCTGCTCTCTTAGACGACGCCGGTCCGTAGACCAAATGTTGGCCCGGTACTTGCGATAAGAAGTAAGTGCAGGCCTCAAAAGACTCAAATTTGAAGGTTGGTAAGCAGGCTCGATGTAAACAGTAGATACAAGGAGATGTTGGTCATTCTTACCAGTGACCAACACCGACTTGTTATGCCTAATTCAGTTGGTCCGATTCTGCTTGCGATTTTCAGTATCGTCGTCGACCATCTCAGCTACGGTTCACGCTTTTGCAGCCCGAGCGGCGTCGCGACTGAAAATTCCGAGCGAAATCTCATCATGCGAATCAGGCTTTAGCGTACAATCTGCGGCGTCCACGCGGAATGAATCGCCACATGTCACATTATTCACGCGAAGTTTTGCGGTGTAACGAGCCTCGGTAATTTCGCTGAAGCCGCTCAAGATAGTCAGCCATCGCCAGGAAGACGTAGAACCAACAATTCGAACGCGAAAAAGGGCAGGGGGACTCACACCGACGCCGACAACATCGCATTTCGATGGTTTGTTTATGGGCGACGGCAAGCTTGTTGCCCACACCCCCATCGCGCATGCGCGGCGCCGGTGG
The DNA here is from genome assembly GCA_013358835.2 of Ixodes persulcatus. Lineage (NCBI taxonomy): Eukaryota > Metazoa > Arthropoda > Arachnida > Ixodida > Ixodidae > Ixodes > Ixodes persulcatus. Next base: position 88,440 of record JABSTQ010002709.1, read on the forward strand.
CGTCCGCTAGGGGCGCTCCGGGCGCTCCGGTTTGTTTGTAAACATGAGTTGGTGTATAATATTAACCTGTCAACTGTGATGGACAAGCCCGATGTAGATATCTTTTTGCTGGAGAGTTTTAGTATGCAGTCCCTGCTAGTGCTTTTATAAGGTGTGTTTTTTTGTATGTCTTCTAGCAAAAAGTGTTATATTTAAGTTCATGCACTTTTCCTCCTTTAAAACTTATATATCACGTTTCATTTTCTTCATAACATGCATGCCTTTTGTGTGCCTGCCCTTTATGCAACACTGCATGTATTTGTAAACGGTGCACCCTTATGTAGGCCCCCAGTGTAGTATTTACATTTGTCGGTCTTTTACTTTTGTCAAAGATGGCATAACAACGGACATCAGTTTTGTAATAAAAGAAGGTGCCACACGTTGGCGGCCTCGAGGCGAGCGCTCGGTCAGACGTTTTGCCAACACTCGAACAGGACGATTGTCTTTCCTTTCGTCACCGGGCTCACTCGGGAAGATCGGCTTCTCCGGCTCGGCCATGGAACACCGGCACCTCCGTCCGATGAGTCTTTCATAGTTTTAGCGCCCCGTAGGCGGAATAGTACACCCGGGCTGTTTAGGGGCACCGGAAAAGTGCAAATAAATAAATAAAGGGGCGATGCAACAATTTGAACCTCGAAAGAATTTGCAGTTTTAAATTTTTACATTCTTTATTTTGACAAAAAAGGTGGAGAAACCATCCCATTCTTTCGAAATATTGCGACCGGTGCGTAATAGAAAAGGAAAGAAGGGAATATTTCGCGATTTGCGGCTGGGCGTTTATTTGGGCATCATATCGGACTACAATAGGAGATAGAATCGAATGAGCGTGTCCTTTTTCGACGAGAGTGTTCGTCACCGCTGCCTCGGAAAACAAGGGGATGACACAAGGAAGAAATCGACTTCTTAATCTGAAATTGAGGTCAGCGATTAAACTATGCATACTGGAAGGGTCCACAAGTATTGTGCGGGCATATTCCATTCAGCAAGTCAGCCAGTTGTGGGCAGACGGTCTCTGCCAGGGACCGTCGGAGGAACGCCGTGTTAAAGCAGGTCGGAGCACCTTGCTAGGTCTGTATTCTGCCGGGCTTGCCGAGCTAGGCCTTGGCGGTCGCTTGGTCGGTGGGACTGTTGCCGTTGTAGCTTTTCCCGGATGTTTGTGGATCCAGCGTTTATGTCCGTCATGGTCAGTTTCAAGGACTTCTTCCTTTTTTTTTTGCTGCTTGAAGTCGGGACGCGCGAGAAGAGCACGTATGAAAATAAGTGTCTGTTGGTTGTCGCGAGCAAGTAACTGAGCAATGATGTCGGAACCTGCGCAAAATGTAGCATAATTTCGTTTCGAGAATACGACTTTGTTCTCACGTTCTGCCGTGCGCACATTTTTGGCGTAAGATTGTTTCGTGAATCTAGCCTCAGTTCATGGTTTTAAAATCTTTTGTCGGTGGCATATCTATATTTTTTGCTCATAGCATCGATGCTGGCAAATGGTGCATGCACTGGCTGAGTGTCATCGTTGTAAGCTCGGCACATTGTTTCGAGTTCACACGTTGAAAACTAGGTACCTTCGATGAAAACATGATGCATTCCTGCTCGTTCTGGGCCACGTATAGTAGTTGTTTTCTTGCATAGTAAAAGTATGGGGCGAATTTGGCGTGCCCAATTGGCCTTTTTACAAGCATGTCACAAATGCGCAACCTTGCCGGCAACTATGGTCTGTGACAGGTTTAGATTTCAGGGGAAATTCCTCCTACCTCTTAACACTTTAGCAGGGCGAATACTGGAGAGGAGACGACCTCCTCTCCAGAGTTTGCTCTGCTAAAATGGAGAGAAGGGAGAGTAGTTTGCCCTGGACTATTAACCTGTGTAATGCAGCTTGTTTTAATGATACAACAGGTCTTAGCATGAAAATTTTCCGTCAGTGACATATCGGTACTTTTTCCTCCTAGCATCGTCACATGTTACCCTGGTTTATGCAGTGAACACACGAGACTGGAGGGGGCTCGAGACTTGGGTAAACAGTTTCGAGTGTTTCACGCACACGCGGATGCCGCCTCGAAGTTGACTACACTTCAGAAGGTTCTGAAAACACTCGAAACGCGAGCTCGTAGCTTGAGACTTGAGTTCCATGTTTACGGGAGTTTGATTTCTTGAAATCAAAGGTGTCTTTTTTGTTTTTTTGGTGTTTATTATTATCATTTTTTTGCACATATGCTGTATTTTTAGTTGTCAATTTTCTGTGTAAAAACCGGCATTTATTGGGCTTTCATCGAAGACAATAGAACGTGGGCATGGAATTCCTCACTTTTGGTGCGCGACTCGAATACCTGGAAAACGTCTTCGTACCGATTGCAAGAAGACACGAGATGGGACTTGTGGTTCCGAAGCAAGGGGCCCCGCAGACGGTTTATTGGAGGCTGTGTTCCAGGTTTATGAAGAACAACGCTGAAGCTAATGGTGTTCTTCCCACAAAGTTTTTCTTATACTAGAATAGCTCCAATTTGTTGTTCTTCGGTTTCTCACGATTTTTATCAAACCGCCTGGGGGATTAATTATCAGGGTTTATTGGTAGTGACCGAAAACACTGAATCCTACTTATGACTAAGAAGTATTGAAGGTGCAAACTGTGTGCTTGACTAGAGCGACGGCAGCACTTCTGCAGTTCTCCCTCTGGTATCGGAGAGCAGTATGAACATCATAGAGAAAAAAAACAACATGCCTAGCTGACTCTGTCTCACTTTAAGCGTGAGCGTTGCATAAGCTACGGGGGCATGCTCTGGGCATCGGTGTCCCTCCGAAGCATGCGTGCTGTTACAGTAGAAACATCAATCGGGGCAATGATGTTGCGCTCGTGGCTTTGGCTTTGCTCGCAGGTGAAGTGAAATGAGCCATACACAATAATTACACGCATCCAAGCTAGTAAGTACTAGCTCTCGTAATAGGAAAAAAAATAAATGCCGTAAAATACCGAGCACGTGCCCATGTCACAATGAGTGCCTGCCACCTACTTTTGAAACATCTGAAATACATGCGAAGGGCCTATCAAGCGGCCACTCCGGCAAACTTCTAGGCCCCACCAAACTAATTGAGGTGCTCTATGCGTTGGCTGCTTTTCTGAAAAACCAGCGCAATGTGGCGAAGCTTTATGCATGTGTGTTGGTGATACGTGGTAAAGCTAGACTCGGGAGCACTGGCACAAATAATTCACCAAGAAACACACAAAACCACTTTACCAAATGTTTATTTACAGTATATATACATCATTTTGAAACGGTAGTGATCATTGCTTCGTGATTACTACGATATGCACTATTGGTTTTCATTATAGTTTCGGTGAGATTCTTCGCTAAAGTTAAATCTATACATATAATGCTTCGCATATATAAAAGCTGCTGCTTTTCTATATGTAAGGCAGTGACGTAACCCAACTCGAGCGGGAGGAGGCCCACTGTTCTCGGATGTATCTCCATTATCGCACGTTTCGACGTCTTTCCTTATCGAAGTGCATATTGAGGTGACGGTGCGGGTATGCATTTCCTACAGTAGAGTGTTTTTACGTGCCATTTGACTTGTTTTTACGCACGAATACCAAAAATGGATAGAACCCTAGCCATATCTCCTTTGCTGTAAAATTAAGGGTTCTGTCAGACTCCTGTTCTGCTGCTATAGACCTTTCCAGTGGCAGTCTCGGATGAAGCGATTTACAGTGCGCGCATCCCTGGTTTCCAGAGTGTACCCCATTTTTTCGGGATTATCTCCGACCCTTTTGTGGGCTCTTGCTCTGTATTTCGCAGTAGTTGATACTAACACGTTGTAAACAAAAAATAAAATCTGAGATGGATCTATGCAGGAACAATGCTCATTAATACATATTACGCTGCTAAACGGACACGCCGTAAACGTTTTTTTCGCAGGCTCAATATTTCGCAAGTTAGGGAAAATGTGAGTTTCGGGATTATTTCTTGGGCACGAAATTTTGCGATTTGGCGTGATATGTAGTGTATTTATTACGGGGTAACGCATTTGTGAGACCAATTTTTCTCCGTATTTTTAGGTTGCAATATTTGCCAAAGTTAAGCCGTTTATATGTAGTCAGGGTTCTCCCCACAGTGGGCGGCAGTGGTTTAGCCACTCAGTAGTCTGGCTGACTGCCCATCTCTATGTTCAGCCCGTCTCCATATTTTGCCTCTGCGGGACAAGACGATGCTGGTTTTGAACGTGCACGAGAACCCCAGATTGTCTGAACTGCAGAATTCCTGTGAAGTGGCAGCAACAGCCCCCTAGTCCTCCTCCCAGCACCCTGGAATTGTCAGGTGTTCACATGTCAAAACTTTCCTGTATATAGTTTATTGAATGCTTTTATCTGAAAACAAATATGCTAGAAACTTTGTCATACTTCCGTAGCAACAAAATTTGATATACACATTCTTATACCTGGTTAAAGGGCAACTCCTGTCAATTCCAAGAAATTTGAGTGGATGGTTGATTATATGTCCCGAGGTAGTAAGAAACAGTTCTACGTAATTTCTTTCTGAAAAAGTGTACCTTATTTTCCGGTGTAAAAGATACTTTTTTCCCAAAAATTTCGGCGGTGCGTCTTATACGACGGTGCATCTTATATGTATATTTTTTTCTTTTTGGCAAATTCTGAAGGAAGTCTCGTTGATGCTGATTAGTCTTTTTTAACTATTATGACGGATCAATGCCAATGATGCGTCATAAATGCGAGTAAGCCTCCCAAAACTATAGTTCCATAACAAAAAACAAAACAAAAAGAAAGTCAAGATAACTCACGAATATAGGTGCGTCTTATATACAAGTGCATCTTATATGCTAATTTCTTTTAGAAACTTGCGAAAAGTGGGGGGTGCATCTTATACAACGATGAGTCTTATACACCGGAAGATACGGTAATATTTTTCGCGCCATGTTCATTTAAAGTTTACCAAAAACCAGAGCCTTGCCTATGGCAGGCAACATTGCTCCTGTGTCGTCACCTACACGCTCTAACCACGTGGTACAAATTCTGGCATCGCGTACCAGGCGGCTGGGTGCAGCTCGACGCAAAGGCGAAAGACGTCCGCTACACCCGACGACGCCTGCACTACCGCGGCTGCAGCTTATGCTGTAGCGCAGAAAAGTAAAAGTTTTCCCTGGGGCTTGTTTTAAAAGTATTGGTAGAAAGTGAAGTTCAGTAAATCACTCGTAAATATGTCGCGATGGTTTTGTAGAAGTATGCCGTGCTCAACGTTGCCAACTGGCTCTCTTGCGCGGGAGTACACGAGCGTTCGTGGCGTATGCACAATCCTAGAATCACGTGGCCAACGATGAGCGATCTGCTGGTGCCGCCTGTTGGCTTTGTTGGAAAAAGTACAAAACAAATAAACAAATGTTCGGGAGCATGACGTATGTAGCGCGGGGTACGCTGCGCCGGCGTAATGGTGTTGACTGCGCTGTTGGCTACACCACACCTCGCTCGCTGGGGTTAGCGGATGTTGGTAATTTCGTGCACCTCAAACTTTGTTTGCCAGTTTCATCAATCACGATCATCTGGTGGGCTAGATGGTTGATCATTATGTGGAATTAACGGCGCAAAACGACAGGAAGGAAGGAAGACACAGGTCCTTCCTGGATGCAGCAAGTAGGGCGACGGACTTCTTGTGGTCGTCTTATGTACCACACATAAAAGGCCCCAGGGTACAAAACACCAAACGCAGAGGAGAAAGAGTGACCTTGGTGGGAGTATGCTATTCTACCCGTAGGAATTAAGCAAGATACTTGAAAAAGGACCGAAATTTCGCGCAGCTCCAAAACGGCATCGAGTGCAGCTGTTGTCTAACATCCATGACATAGCTAATAAGGCTCACGAAAGTGAAAGAACCCGATGTATCGAGGACAGTGTCGACGTGCTCTTACGATCTGTGCCAGATGGCAGTCAAAGGAAGATGAACATGTCTCGTTTAGTTGAATACTTCATCGCGAAGGACTTAAACATGCTGGTGTCTGATAAAGAAGGGGGCTTTGTGGTTATATCGAGGACAAACTACCTGGAAAAGGCAGGAGTGGCCATAGACAAGACCTTTAACCATCTAATGTCAAAACCAAAAAGGTGAAGGCCATGGCGCTCTAACTGTGCACCAGGCTTGTGTTGATGCAAATGAAGAAGCTGATATCGACTACCAAAAAAAATCATTTAGACGTGTTTTTCACAGCCAAAACCCACAAGGACGGTTGTCCTTTTCGGGTCGTTGTAACTGAAAAGGGATCATGGCAAGGAGTGATGTCACGCTTCTTACTCCGTCACCTTTCTAACCTCGTACTGATCCATTCCTGATACCAAACTCCGAGGAGGTTATACAGTACCTTCAGCAGGATACATCGATAGTCAGGTACGGATTTTCGCTCGATGTGGAAGACCTGTTTTATTCGATCCCAGCTTCAAAATTATTTGCAGCCGCCAAAGAGTGTATTGAGGCAGAGGGAACTACGTCCTTTCAAAACAAATGCGGAATTTCTGAAGGATCATTTCTAGAACTTTTGCAATTCTACCTTTCTGCCACGGTCGTTGGTTTGAGGGCAAAGACTTACTTGCAAAAGAAAGGAATTTGTATAGGGTTGTGCGTGACTCCAGTCCTCCGCAATATTTTTCTATCGCAATGTGATCGGGCAATAGCCAACGCCCTTCACACCGGCCAAGTTTCCCGTATTTTTAGGTACGTGGACGACTACCTGGTTCTCCTCACACAACGTCCGGCAGACAATGAATTACGAATATTCGACACCATACAATCCACCTTCTTGGAAAAAGGACAAGGGCTCAAGTTCACACATGAGTCACCGGTGAACACCGTCCTTCAGTTCTTGGATCTACGACTGTCGTTCTTTGAAAATCATACTTGTTGGAAGTACGCCCCAAGATCCAAGAAAGGCCTTCAGTACGATTTGGCACGTTCGAAGATTATTAAGAGAGGAATTGTAAAAAACTCCCTAAATGCGGCGCTAAAGAAATCCTGCGTACATTCAGCGGGGGACAGCTTTCATGATCAAGTGCAGCGTCTTCAGGATTCTGGCTATCCAAGTTCCATCTTGTATGACGTCGCCGAGTCCATTATCATCTCACGTGGACGACAGAAAAAGGGACACAAATATCCGACCGGCTGTGCTTCCATACATTCACCGCATTTCCCACAACTTTAAGAAGATTGCATCGAAGTTTCGCGTCAAAGTGGTGTTGACTGCACCGGACAAACTAAAGAAGTTGTGACCAAAAATGAACAGCAAGCAGCAGCAACAGGGCGTGTGCGGAGTTCAACATCAACAAAGATACGTCGAACGCCAATGTGCAGTCGTATCCAAAATACCGTTTACTTGTGGGAAAGTGTATGTGGGTCAGACAGGAAGGTGTGTCAACGATCGTCTAAGAGAACATGCCCTGTCACCAAAGTCGTCGCCAGCAGGCCACTTTGCCATACATGTCAGGGACTGCTAGTGCTCCGCCTTGTTCAGGAATACAAAAACCCTGAAACGTATCAAGGAACGACGAACTCGCGAGCTCTACGAGGCGCAGGTTATTCTGTCCAGTGGGGATGCCTGCGTAAGCGCGCCGTCCTTGGCCTTGTCACCAAAAAGAACTTTATTTTTTAAGTCGCGATCTTTAACAATCCTTAGCATCTGTGAATATTTTAGTCGTAAAGTTCCTCTTTCTTTTTTCTACCGGAGTTTCTGTGCACGTCGTCCCAGGACTTAATCGTTTTTAAAAAGTCTTTTAAGCGAGAAGCTTAAAGCTTAGTATCCTTTGCAGTTTATTTTTAGGCAGTGTATGGGAGTGCCCTAGCTATAGCATATGTTTATGCGGGTTTTCATTATGCATGTTTTAAAAGCATTCGTTAGTTCTTTTTCCTCTTTTTCTTTTTCATTAAACGTCAGTTGTTAGTGCTCTATCCTGTCTTCCTTCCTTGTCGTTTTGTGCTGTTAATTCCACATAACAGTTTCATCAACCTTTAAGCGGAATTAGTTTGAAATATTTCGCATGTGTTTTTTTTAGGCGATACGAAAGAGAACTGCATTGTTTTTTCTTAATGTTGGAAATGGACCGGAGTTGCCCTTTAAGTAAGAAACAAACCTGACAGCTATTTCTTGGCTTCTCATAGATTTTCTAAACCTTGCGTATGTTTCTGCAATCTATGAAATTCAGGTAAAGGCTAATTAACTTTGGGAACAGCAGGCTGTGTTTCTATTTGTGTTTTGGCTTTACGTGTAGTGCTGGTCATTTTAAGGGCAGGTTGCTCTGTCTAGGACATGAAACCTTGCTTTGTTCCTTCATGATCTCGTTGACTATAAACAAGCTCACAAGGACATTTTGTCCGGTGTGTCCTGCAGATCTCGGCTGGATTCGTGCGGTTGCTTATTGACGGAACGGCGTCTGCTATCGCTACTGACAAGGTCCGAAATGAGGTGGGACTATACTGCAGAGGAGGAGGCTAGCTGCATGTCTGCAAGGTAAGTGATGCAGCTGTTTCCTTTGTTGAGACTAGTGATGGGCCAAACTTTTTGCCGAATCGAAAATTCAAAGCCGAATCCTGGGATTCAGCAAAACCAAACTTTTGTCGAACTTTTCTAAAGATTCAGCAAAAATACATTGTTACCAGACTTAACATTGATATTTAGTTTTTTCTGGGGAAAAACCTTTTATGTTGTTTTCTTCTTAACTTAAATGCAACATGTAATTTATATTGACGCAGTTATTACTACATAAGGTGCTATTCTGCAAGATAATTGCATCGGTGTAGTTTTTGTGGGTTTACTGGCAATTTTAGTGACTGCTTGCACAAGTGGTGTGACAACAAGGTTGGGTAGTAGTGGCCGGAGTCACAAATCACGCTACGAGAGTTTCGGTTTCGAGGCCTCACCAGCGCAAGCCTGCAGGTGTTTGTACATTGTTAAAATGAAGGCAATAACAATGCGTTCTTGCTTTCTCTGGAAATCACCATTTCGTGCGCGAAAATGAATGCAACGGTTGCTGAGCCTTCACCAGAAGAGATAACAATATTATTTTAAATATTCATGTTTTTCGATTTGAGTTGCTTGGCGTCAGCTTCACATGAAACTACGCCCATATTCACAACGTCTCGCTTCTAACCTTTAAAATGACAGTTTCTGGTGTTAGGACACACACGGACGTTTAGGAAGATGGGAAGAGTTAGGCATGTCGAATGTGCAACGTCGAGCATCATAGTTCAGTGTTTAGTTTCATGAAGGTACATAAAAATTGCGAAATAATGCTAATTGAAAAAGCAATATTATTTTGTTTTGGCACAAACTACTTGTGAGCCGAAAACAGGATTGTTATGATTGCGAGGACTGCATTAAAGTAATTGTCAGTTCATGTTTCAACTACTTCTTTGCATATCACTGGAAAGGTTGAAGGAAGTCACATTATCCAGAATGTACCTCGTCATTTCCCACTTGCGCAGTGGACAGCATAAATTACTGGTTGAACTTCTGTTCTTGAGGCAGAAAATATTGAAGAGAACCACACCCGCTCACGAACGCACAGTTACTGTGTTGCCTACTCCGCACCTCGTCGTAACCGCTGATTGTACTATACTGTACGATGGTAACCGCACAAATGCACGGCGTCCATTTGCAATCCATGGCCCCGTCGCTTTCTCGCGCGTGTGTAGACATTTTCCGAATTTTTGCCGAACTTTCCTTCAAAAGTTCGGCGTGTGCTGAACTTTGCCGAATCTGAAGTTCGGCAGATTCGGTCCATCACTAGTTGAGACTGCTCTCAAGAGCAGTCTCAACTGTGGCATTCTCTGGGAGGCTCGGTTTTTGAGACATCCTGGCCAAGATAGCTGCTTCACGAACCGCGTTTCATCGACCTGCGAGTTGACGTCTGTGGCTTTGTTGCAAAGTTGTTCGTGGCCTATGTAGTGTAATAAATCAACCGAGACATATTGTTGAAAATGACTCTGATTATAAGAGAAGGGAAAGATTAGTTTATGCATGAAGCTGTACCGTAAAATGCACAGTGTATGCCCATGCAAAAGTTGTAGATAGCTATGAAACAATGAGGATGAAAACTTGCTAGGACCAAGGGCAGGAAAGCCGAAGGGTCACTTGGTACAATGGGTCCTTGTTTGATCCGGCGGAATGGTGTAGGAGCAGTGTAGGAGTCTGGTGGAACCCCCAAGTTTCGAAGCAGCTGTGCTGCTTCGTCAAGCTTGCTTCGTACTCGCGCTCATCTGTCAAGCTTTGCTGCATCGTGCCAACTTCTTGGAGAGGCAGCTGATGCGTGGGTGCACCTTGATCAGGTTATTAGCTTGGTGGGCTCGTAAGTTTTCTGGGAGCAGGGGGCACTTGATATTGCCTTTGCTTATATTTCAGACGTGTGAAACATGATGGTGGGCACTCGTTGCGACATGGATACATGCTCGGTGTTTTACGGTGTCCAGTCCAAAGGGGATCACAATATTACGAGTCGGGGGGGAAAAAAGCTAGACCTCACGAGTTTGAGTGTTAGCCCATCGGAGATTAATTTTTTTTTTTCTTCCGATTTATCGCGTCGGTTGTTATATTTTAAAATTATTTCCCCCAATTCACGGATACAAAAGAAATTGGTCATTGTTTGCTCTTAGTTTTCGAAATATGGCCTCTGACCATATGGTCACGCTGGGCCCTTGGGGTAAACAAAATGTGTGAATTAAGGATATTTTGTTCCAAGCCCGGAAATAGAAATAGAAAAAAATCACTTTAGTGAACAGTTTGCCACTGTTCAGTATTTAGGTGCAGTTAGGCACAGTTATACTTCGTTTCACATTATCTGCGAGCGAAGGCAAAGCTAGAAGCGCGAGACCAGCGCTTTTTGAGTTTTTCCCCAGCTCGCGCGCTCGAGCAAAGCCTGAACGCTCAGAACTTTCGCGCTCGCTCTTCCAGCATTGCCTTCGCTCGCACATAAGGTGAAACGAAGTATAGAACAATCAAGAATCATTACGATAGGGCATGTAATGTGGCACGCACATACCAACGTCTCACTTCGTGCAGTGTGCGCACGGTACTCTCGCGATGTTCTACTGTGCCTGGAGCGGATCGCTCGGTCGTATCGCACACCTGCAAAGACAGTGTCACCAGTTGTTGGGGTTCTCCGTGGACCAGGTCCTTTGGGTTTGTTGTCCCAGCGCGCCAAAGAGCTCCGCGCTATTTGCTTTCTAAATTCCAGTTGGGAGATGTTGGACCCTGTGCTACGGACGGGCGCCCAACCGTTGGTGATGGCCATATCACACTGCCAAGTAAAACACAGGCAAGATGGCTGCTCCTCCAAGGTACGAGGCGGGGGCTGTCACTTGGACAGCTTCGAGTGCTTTGCGCGCGGCCATACGGCCTGATCATGGAAGGGGAGCGGGCGGCTCTTACACCGCATACATCAGTCCTGGTATCACCTGTACTACATTTCTCCCTCTTTCCATAAAACTCTCATCAAAACCCAAGTTACTCCGCTCTCATTTCTTTTCCATTTCACCGAGATATATCGTGAAGAGCAGAGGTGACTGTGTACACCCGCTGAGCAAACCTAACCAAATTTGCCTCTACTAAATTACCCTCCTTCAGCTGACCCCAGAGTTTTTCCTGGCTCACATTATTCCGCGCTCCCTCGATGTTCAAAAATGCTAACCATAAAGAAGATTTGGTTGTACATTGCTATTTCTATACATTGTGTGGCAACGAATAAGTTGTCTTCCAGTCCTCTATCTGTTCGGAATTAGTTTTGAAGCTCACCCAGTATTTGCATATCTTCTGCCGATTCCTCCATTCTCCGCTTTACTATCTGCATACCTAATCTGTATAGAACTGAAGTTACCGTTATTGGGCGATACACCTTAATGTTTTCTTTGCCTTTATATATTAGTCTCATTTAGTTTCCAATCATTGGGTAGCTCTCCTCCCGTAAATATTTTATTAATTGCACGCCGTAACTTCAATTTGCTCGTTTTTCCTAGTGTCTTAATGCGTTCCATGGGCATGTCGTCTGGGCCTGTCGCTGTACCTGCTGGAACCTTACTTTTTGCCTTATCCCATTCTCTCGTGGTCGTCTTCATTGTTACACAATTCTGCTCCTCCTCTACGCTGCTGCTGTCGGTGCTATCTGCATCCCCTTCTGCTCAAGCTGGGAGAAAGCCTCTTAGATAGTCCACCTAATATAGTCCCGCACCTCTTTCCCCTCTACTGTTCTCTCCCCTTTGTGGTCGGTATTGATTTATTTATTTATTCGCGATACCCCTAAACGCCCTCTGTATGAGGGTATTACATGGGTGGGGGGGGCGAGCAAATATATCGTAGTACATGGATAAGACACAAAAATTACGCAAAGGCAATATGAGAACAAAGAATAACGAAGAACCTTAAGTATTAGTATAACTGCGCGCGAGCTTTTGAAAGTTAGACGTATCTAGTTCAGTTCAATCTGAGCCGGTAGGTTGTTCCATTCGATTATGGTTCGTGGTATGAATGATCGTGCATAACTAGATGAGTGGCATGTGATGCGCGTTACTTTGATTGAATGATCGCGACCAGCGGCGTAGACTTTCCATTTTCCCGTGGAGGGGGGGGGGCAGGCTGAGAAGTTCTCTGAGGGGGGGGGGGGGGGCTGGGGCTGCTTTTCCGTGCAATTTTTTTTTACACCGGCAATTATCAGTCATTTATTTTAGGGGGTACATTTTACAGCATATGTATATCTTCTTCAGCTATCATTGTAACAGCAGTGCTCTTGGTCCATTACTTTTTCGAATTTTTATTAATGACTTGCCAACTAATATTTTCTCACGCATGCGGCTCTTTGCGGCCGACTGCGTGATCTATCGCTTTATTGGGCGCGTTAAGTAGTGACTCTACAACTCCGGTTCGGGTAACTCCGTCGGAGTCGCTACTAAATGGACTTTCGGAACAGCTCCGGACGGAGTAGGCACCCTGTATAGGAACTTCCGGTTGTTTTATTTATGTTTTGGTTTTTTCTGGTGGGACATTGCAAAATGGCAGGCTGCTGAGGAAGCAGACCAAGCAGACGTAAAAGTGATAGATGCCGCGTTACCTTCTTGCCAGGACTGGAGATTGAAGCTAACCAAAGCACGCTGGGATTCCATTTCCCATGTATTTTGTCAATAAAGGCAACGTGGGCATTATTTTGTTTACATGCCACTACTAGAAGCTCGTTACATGGCACGTAAACAGCGTCTTGGTAAGGATTATGGCCCGGGGGGGGGGGGGGGGGGCTCGGCCTCGCCCGTATCTCATCAGGGGGGGCACGAGCCCCGATGCCCCCCCATAGTCTTTGCCTATGATCGCGACAGAGGGTTTCCAACACAGTATCTGTTGGAAACCCTCTGTCTTTCTCCCCTGCTCTTTAATGTGCTCCCAAAACTTTTCTTTTTGCAGCATTCCTATCTTTTTTATTTATTTCCATCATCAACCGCACTCCTAGTTTTGGTCTTTATTAAAGCTGGTGTCTCCCTTCTCTGCTCTTTGAAGTTCTCCCATTTTGATGCTTCATCAGCTGGCAAGGCTCCCCTCTTCTTTGCCCACCTGTGCTCCCTAGATGCCTCTTGATGCTGCAATATGACTACTTTGACCTCCTCATTCCACTAGCTTTTTGGTTTGTATATTCGTTTTTGGTTTCCTCTTTGTTTAACCCTTTGCAAAGCGCAAAAGAACTGTTAGGCCGAGCAAGCAGCTGCTGGCCTCTGCCAACTACAGTGAAAGCATGAACACAACGACACCAATGTGAATGTTGTAAGGCTTCTATTTCGCACAAAACAAGTTGGACAGCTCATGTCTCACAAACTGCTTGGATGCTTTTCCGAAAGTGGGACAGGCCTTGTCCCATGGCACACTGGGTAAACCGCTTCTGTCTCGGAATTCTTCGAGGAATCTCGTGAAATGCCCCGAAACATGCCACACACAGTGGGACTTTGCACGCTTCGCAGACATATTTCGTTCGGGCTTCCTTCGATTTAGTGGAGCACCAACGGCACCTTTCGCGTGTCTCGGTGATGTGAGGATGATGGTCCGTCCCCTCATATCGGAGCTCTTTCGGCACTCCGGTCATCGTGCACCCATTTTTCTTTCCTCGCTCGCGTAGGACATGACTGCGCCTGCTTTTCCGGAAACTCGGGCGCTTGATGAGCTGTCACCCAAGAAGGACACGGAACTGCAGGTACAAGCTGCTTTCCCGGGAGTTATGCTGAACGAAGGCGTTGACAATAGCCGCATCTAGGATGAAGAGAAGACGCGGCTCCACCATCTCTTCGACCTTCAGTCGAGAGGGTAAGCGTCGTGCTTTTGATCAAAACGATCTACTCCCCATCCACGCATGGTAGTCTTCCACAGCAATGGGACATTTCAAGGGTGGTTTTTGTCGGGTTGCCGTCATCCTCTCTACGCCCACCTGCTCGTCTGGGTCATGGTAGTTGGACATGAGGAGAACATTCTTACTGTCCCGCCATTGGTAGGCCGTGAAAATCATTTTTTCTGTGCCAGATGTAGTCACCTTTGTTCGTCTTGTCAACCTTGACCTCATCAGGCAGGTCTGTGCCGTCACGTAGCTGCTCAAGGAAACTTGTAAAACTAAAACTGTAAAAAAAAAAACAAAAAAAAAAACTACCAGGGGGTACAATTTCTTCAGACAGACAGCACTATATGCTCCTAAAGTGATCCATTTTTTTGGACAATCTTAGTTTTGTCCTTCGTGCAACAGGAACCTAGAAAAGTAGCTAGCATTTGAGTCCGCCAGGCACCAGGCTTTGAAGCCCCGCTTTATTTTTGGCTTCATTGGCACGGACCGTGTTTGCACGATTCTAGCACGCCCCCAACAGTAACGTGCGGGTATATTTAGCTCCGAATAATCTTACAAATAATTTGATGCCGATTGTACCGCGCAGGTAAAATAATGAGTGCTGAACACCACACCCCTGAAAGACAGCACGTGAAACCCACCCACACGCACTAACAAAACAACCACACTAGTCGCCGTCAGAGTCCGAGGGAAGTTACAAAATCTCGTCCTCGCTTCTGTCAATGGCGTTGAAAAGGTCACACTTTTTAAGGGAACGTACGACCAGTCTTGGGCAGTAACTAGTTACTAGTAACGCGTTACCGGTAACTAGTCACATTTTCCGGTAACTTTTACCTGTAACGCGTTACTTTTTAATATTGGTAACTTGTAACTGTAGCACCGTTACTTCTTTATTGGGTAACTGTAACTGTTTGGGCCGTTACAGTTACTTTTTTTACTATATAAATTAGAACCCACTGACGCGGACATGGAGAAATTGACATCGTGAAGTATTTTTCTCCAAACTCCTCGCTGGCAAAAGAAAATAATAAGAAGCAGCGTGGCCACGCATCAAACAAACAAAAAATTGCCTGGTTTAGCCCACGACCGAGAATGGACGACGGACGAGTCAGCGCGAAACCGGGAGATAAAGGAAGCGGCGCCCGCGGTGGTAGGGGCGGCAAACAATGTCCGTTTCACCGACTTTGGCTCACTCTTCTCTCGTGGGGACCATCTGCGGATGTCGGTGGTCGTGCGATGTCTCCGAGTGTTCCGTCTGGCCTATGTCTGGGATATTTCCGTGCTGTCATTTTACACCCAGCCGTTCGCCGTTTCCTCATTTCTATTCGTTTTCGAGGAAGCCGTCCCCATATTGTGCAGAAAGCCGGCGTTTGTTTAACTTATTCGTTCTCTTCGGAGCCGCTCGAGCAAACGCGACTTGCACAGTTGGCGTTTCGGACATAGACGCCACGGTGGTCGTCGTACACTCGTAAAGCACCAGAAGCTAATTGTCTCCTTTCCCCCTTTATTGTTTGGAAGCTGTTTGACACGCTATGCCTGCTTCCGAGTATATCCCATAAGGTAATTATGGGACCATCTCTGTCCTCATTCGTTGCGGAGTGAAAAATAAATCGAGAAACAGTTCACTGAGGCGGGCCGATGACAATTTTGAAAAATGGTTGATTCTAAGTTATGACAATTATTGCAAATATATTATGGACATCAAAATGCTCAAACGGCGAATGACGCAAAAAAGAAACGGACCCTTCGGGTGTAAATTTTTCATATTTCTCAGTTTACCTTTCTTCTCACTATAGTGTAACAAATAAAATAATATTGTTTTGGTTTGTGATTCCTTATGTCAAATTTTTGTACTGTAACGATAAAGTAACGGCGTTACTGTTTTTGTAGTAACTGTAACTGTAACACGTTACTTTTTCCCCGTAGGTAACTGTCACTGTAACACTGTTACTTTTTACCGGTAACGTGCCCATGACTGCGTACGACCATTGCCCGCGGGAGTGCGTTGCTTTCTTCAAACGTCCAGCTGGCGTCAGTGTGTGCTCGTATGCAGTGAGCCACTCGTTGTACTCTGCACGCACATAGTCCTTCGTTGGTTTGTTTAAGCGCATGTCCAGTGGCTGCAGTTGAGACGTCATCCCGCGGGGGATGATCACCAATGTCGGGGAAGCATGTTGCAAGTTTGTCCTTGACACGCTGGCGGATGTGGCATCTGAACGAGTCTAGAACCAAGTCGGCTCCAGGCCTCTTTCGCCATACGGTGTCAATCCAGTCGATCATAAGGTCGGTGTCCATCCATCTTTTGGGGTGCGTGCGAACAATGACATTTTCCTTTTGAAAATCAAAAAAGGGTTCATCTTGTGCCCATCCGCCATGCATCCTAACGTCGCCGTAATCCGTTTTTTTCGTTACTGGTTGAGAGGATTTGCACCTGCTTGGCTCCTTTTGTTTTGACCGTGTAATTCGAAGGCATGTCAAAAAACATGGGCGTTTGGTCTGCGTTTCGGATCTGTCCTATCATGTGGCCCCTTTACCGTCGAAGCTTGATGATCGAACGTTGGAAGATGACCAACTTCTCTTCATAAGGTTCCTGGAGCTTCTGACAAATGCTCGTCTTCCGTTGCAGCGAAAATCCTTTCTGCCGCATGAACTTGGTGATCCAGCTCCTACTCGCTTCGAATCAAGAGCGGCGGATCTTGTAACCTGTAGCAAGGGCGAGGGAATTCGCCTTGATGATGTCCGAAGAGACGGGCAGTTGCTTCCGACGCAGGTCCTAATGTAATCCAAAAAGGGAATCCTCCAGCTCTGGAAATCGTCCACATCGAGGGCCATTGAAGCCTTTCCTCGTGGCTTTGCAGGCAAAAATATTGCCTCTCTGCTTCCGCCAATCCCGCACGCACGTTTCCGGGACGCCCAGTGATAGAGACGCTGCTCAATTACCTTCCTTTTCAGCGAGGATGATCACTTTCTGTTTGAATGATGCCTCGTAATGAAATTGCTTCTGTTTCTTCATCTTGCGCTGATCGCATCAGCAGCAGCTTTGCTCAAGCACGCGGTGACACGAGACAGCACGGCGCTTGGCCAATACGAAAGTGAAAATATTGGCACGTGATTATGTGACTACGTGATTATGTCTCTGATAAACGGGAAGAAAGAAAGCGCTGCACACTTTGTAACGGGCGGTAGCATCCGTCACCTAGCCAATATTTTTGGACTTATTTTTACTTCAGATTATTTTTGGGCCCAATTTCGAGCCTGAAATTTCTGGAAAAAAAGTGTGCGTTAGAATCGTGCAAACACGGTACTGCTTTAGTGTTGATCTCCCTTTGAAAAGGATCATGCTCTCGTCTACAGCAAGATGGGATGGTGGTTGGTACTTGCTTTCAAACTTTTGGTTCATCGTATGAATCAGTGGACACACTTTGTAGCAGCGATCATAGTCTTCCGCATCCCTCGCTCTCATGAGTGTTGTCGTTTAGATTCAGACAGTTTGTTATTTTTTGGAATCTCTCGAACGTCATCACTTGCGAGATCTCCCTCACATTTTACAGGCTGTCCGAACTCCAATAAAGATGAACATGGTGCTGGGGTCTCTACTTGTAAGGACGAGCATTCTGATGTATGCTCTCAGTTCTTCGGGCGTGATAGGGGTCCCAGTCTGTTCTTCTCGTTTGGCTCGCATACAAGTTGGCCTGGTCTGTAATGTGACCGATAACGTCTTCAGAAAAATAAAGTTGGAATGCGTCCAGTGGCATGCTGCCCTCTGAAAGCTTTGTTGAGAAGGAACAACATCTGGGGGTGTCGGCTCGGACACTCTTCGGCGACTGCATCATCTTCTGCAGCGACTGATTTTTCAGTCGAGATGCGGCGCTTCTTGGGGCTGCCTGTGAAGGCTTTTCGGGGCTTGCCTTTTCGTTTTTGCGTCCCTGGAGACACTTGCTCCTCTTCAATGCTCTCTTCGGCATCAAGGTCGGACGGCGCTTTGTTGTCTGATTCTTCGCATTCAGTTTCACTCTCATCTGCGTCATCTGGTAGACTGAAATATAAATCGAGAGCTTCCTCAGTTGTCAGATTCTTTTGTTTTCCTGCACAAGAATGTGGCAAACAAGTGTGAATAAATTAGAACACAAACTCTTATTAAAGAGCGCTGCTAGATCTAATTGTGGTGTCAGTCGGAAGACTTCAATTTTGGCGTTCTATACTACTAAAAACTGAGTGATTTGGAAGCTCAAAACCTGCTCAGAATACTCTTGACAGGTTCACCGGGTGCAAGTTACACAGTTTGTACTCACCAGGCATGTTGTTTTTGAGGGCAGAGACATGTAAAAATGACTTGGTTCAGCTATGGTAAACAGATACGGTGAGGCACAAAAAACGTGGAAAGTACTTTTTAAAAGGTTAAAACAGCGCAAAAACCAACGGACAGGGTAAAGAAGGACACAGACAGAGCGCTGCTGTCTGTGTCCAGCGCTCTGTCTGTGTCCTTCTTTACCCTGTCCGTTGTTTTTTGCGCTGTTTTAACCTTTTAAAATGTCATACCAACTCGCCCAGGCTTCAACTTTAGTGGAAAGTACGCAGCCCAATCTATCGGCAGCAACTCAAACGAAAATGTAGAGCTTCCTAATGCTCCCAAGAGATGGCGCAAGTTGTAAAATTGGGATAAATATGTCCCAGCGACTGCTCGGAGAGATGCTATATTTATCGCTACAAGTGGGATGCATATGTCCCAGTAGTAAAACAAAATAAAGCTAGATTTCTTTCAAGGACGGCTTGTTTTTCAAATAAATGAAGCAATAAATTGTCACCATGCTCGACATTATGCAAAAAAGTTATCTCCATTATATATATAAAAAGATGTTCTTTCACACTTCATCATTTAAGCTATCCTGAAGCTCAAGGAGTGTTTCATAAACTGCAATTTCGCAACGATTTGCAGGCGGGGTGGAAGCATGTCAAGGGCGTTGCCAAGACTCGCTGCAAAAGCAATGTTAGGTCTGCTAAGGTCCAGGTGTGGCCTTGTGCACACGTTCGCCATTACCCTGTGGGATCCTGCTAACTCCTCTCGTGTACGAGTTTGTCGAGCACTTAAACAGTCTCGTTTGGCGGGAGGGGGCCTCGACTGCTGTGGCGTGGACGCCCTCTGCCCTACACCTTTATTTCTATGCACAGGATTAGCATCTGTTGGTGATGCTCCTTGAGCGGCTGATGTGCCTGGTGGTACCAGTTGCTCCGGGGTAGGCAACTAGCCGCTCTCCTCCAGTTCCAGCAGTGCCAAGCATGCTGCCGATGGCTCGAGGTCACCTAAATCGTGCAGGGGCAGTCGCTTGCACAGGGCACAGAAACAGGATTGCAAACTACAACATAACTGACAAAAATAATCCCTGGAGAAGGGCAACAAGAGGGGCAAAGGACAAACACAAATCTCCAAACACAGCTCGCTTGCACCTTTGCATTTAATTGTATCATAATACAACATAACTCTTTTGTGTGGAACTTCCACACAGAAAAAACGAAAGGAATATGCTCCTCGGGAATACTTTTTTTTTTTTTTTAAATATTGGGGTTAGGGGGCTGAAATATGCCCAGCTAGTAGAAATCGGGCTCCTCTTTTCATTTATGCAATCCGTTCGCTGATAGCTGCTCTAGTTCAATATCTGTGCTGCATGACATGCATAAAAAGCACCAGTACTGTGCACACAATGTTTCCTACTAATTATAAAGATAAAGCAGCCTAAATAGCCAGGTTGGTTTCCCAATAACTACAGTGTGAATATCTATTTGAATCAGCAGTACCTAAAATATTTTTTTATATACACCTTTCCAAAAAAGGCTCCTAGGCCGCCGCCATGTTGCTGATGCTGATGCGGCTGGTGCGACTCTCGCGCCCTCTATCAGCTAGAACGTTTCTGCCGCTCTCTTGGACTGTGAAGACCCTCTCAGCGCGGTTCTCTACCTACGTTTTTGCGGTTTTGCTTTCGACGTTTCCTAGACCCTCTTGAAAGTTTCCACTTAACCTTTTTTGTATGCGTGCTGCGTACCCTTTCTGTGTTATCTTCGATTGTGAGAAATAGGGCTGGTAAGTGCCTGCCATTCAAGCTTTTCTGCTCGACATTCACGGGAAACGAAGGAGGTGAAGGACGTCGAACGGCCCTCGACGCGATTTTGCGAACATTGTTCTCCCCCCTCTAAGAGATAATCCGCGTAGAATCCTGTTATCTCCAAAAATAGTTGTCCGGGTTGGGGACTTGGGGTGGGAAATGGGTCAGTCGCGTTCGTTCCTTTGCCTTGGCGCTGTTGTGAAAAAAGGGAGCTCTCCCCAAATCGTGCCCCAAAACAAAGTCATCTTGGATTCCGTCCGATCGTCAAGATGTGACTGTCGTCGACTGTGACTGTGTTATTTGAGATCTTTCTCAAATAAATTCTTTTCAGATAACGCTGCATCGTGAGGTACGTACAATATATTGTTTGAATGTTAACACTTGCTTAATCGCATATCTGTGTTCTGTCCATCGGTAAACACGTTATTTGTGAGCCTAAAAAATGCATGTCTTTCGGCTATCTTCTGTTGTAAATTATTTTCGGCAGCTAAGCATTTTGTCGTTTGACACACGGCTAATCGTGCGGCGCCGTCAAAACTTATCGTAAAAAAACAAACCAAAAACTAGAACTATACATTCTAGTCGCATTCGTTCTGTCGCGCGCGAACCCAACAAAAATAGTTCATAGGTTTTTTATAGTTTTTTTTTTAAATGTGGTACAATGCTTTCTCAATGACCTCGGGAAAATACATGCACCATGAAACACAAAATACAGCGGGAAAAGACGCGAATTTAGCCGCCAGCAGTGTTTGAAAGTGCGCCTACTCAGGCTGCGCCTATCGAAATCACAGTCCACTCTGTTAGGGTTAACAAGGACGCCGGTGGGAGTCTATCCTCAAACCCAGTGACTGGGCTCGGAAACGGTTTGCTGCCCCTGGGGTCGAGTGTTTCTTGGAAAGGTGTATAAAAATAAGAAAAGTTTGCGTCAGTATTTTTAAAAGTTCACTTATTGTTTAGTATTTAAAAACGAAATGTGGTAGTACTTATGTTATAACTAACAAGATTTGCACACTCTGTGCAGCCTCAGAAACAGCTGTGTAAAATTTTATTGTGATTTGACAGCTTCTAGAGGAAACCGGCAAAAACACCGTAGAGAAAAATGCATTTCAAAGTCTATTTTTATCCTAGATACCGAACTTGCCACTCAAACTGCACGAAACTTCAGGCCGACATAGTCCAAAATGTCTCTCCTTGGATCCCCAGACTAAAATTCTCCCGCAGCATAGGTGGCGCCCTCACTGTCTTTGCGCTTAGTCCTTCGCACGGGCATGCTTCTCCTGATGGCGTCGATGGGACCTTGCTTGCCCTCTTCTAGTCAGCTGCACTGCTCAGACGGACCAGCTGCTTGGAAGGGAGGACTCCTAGCCCTTCCAGAACTTGCTCAAGGCTGGAGTGGCCCCGATTGAACCATAGCACAGCAATGGCGGTGGCAGTCTCCACTGCAGTCCGTGCAGCAAAGTGGGTCTTGGGGCACAACATCCAAATCTTGGTGTTCAAGGACTCAGCAGCATTCTTCGTCTTCCCCTGCAGACAGCCAGCAAGGAGCTTGATGTCTGTCAACCTTTGAGATGGGAAGCACTGCCTTCCCTTGTGCTTTGATGAGGAAGGGTCTGTGGGCCGGAGCTGGTGCTTGCAGAGCTATTGCCCTCTTATGCTTGCACCAGGACTCCTCCCCGTCAGGGCAGAACTTGTGGCTGCTGGCTCCGTCAGTCGAGTATGAGTGAAAAAAGGATGCCCAGATTGCACAGTACATCCCTCGCACACTCCCTCGGTTGCTGGTGATGGCACTTTGGTAGTACTGCTGCAGCTGTAGAATGGTCTTGTCGCCAAGCTTCTCCCCACGTGATGCTTGGCAACATGGCTCGTACAGTCCTCCTTCGTCACTGCGGTGGACCCATACACCTCTGCATTTGACACTGCCACGTACGCATTGCTGTCTCCGTCGCTAAGGAATATCGTAAACTGCAACTCCATGTTGTATGTATGTGTCCTACGCCAGATGCGTAGAGCTGCTTCGGTTTCCATTGCATGGGACGAGCAGTCTACATTCTTCTCGCACACAGGAGAATGAAATGCCTGCCACGCTTGTTCCTCTGGCTCATCAAGGATCTGGTGCTGGTTGCAGCCGTGGCAGTAGTTTGACAGCACCTCGAAATCCAGGCAGAGACCTGCGTCACAGAAATGGCAGTGCCAATGCCATTGTGGCTCTTATGTCCCCGTTTCTGCCACGTCCCGTCAGACATCACGGCGATGTAGTCCTGACCCGCTTCAGACGCAGTTGCTCGCCTTGCTTCTGCAAGGTTGTCGGAAACAGCTTTGGTGGCAGCGTCGTGGACTTTTTTCGAGATGTTGAAAGTCTTTTGATGAAGGGGTTTCCGGAGACCAAGGATGCTGCAAAATCTAACCAGCTAACCGTGACTGACACCAATCGTGCGCGCTGCGAGCGCTGCTTTCACGTTGAGCGCAAAGCTGTCGTGGGCAGTTCCACTGCTTTGTTTAGGGTCGCGCATTTCATGGCCGGCGGCGGTCGCACAATGTGATGTATACGCAGCCGAAAGAATGTCGAAAGGGCACGCAACGTTTGTGCACTTGAGTTCCAACAAAGATGCAAGGCCCTTGCGTTTGTTTTCAACTTCCACAACGAAAAGTTCGCTCTTCGCACGTCGCGCCGCGCACAAGTTGCAGTCAGGGTTTGACTTTCGCAGATAACGTCGTTTCCGCCGCCTCCTTTCTCAACGGTTGCATTGCAAAATGTCATCAGCTTCTTTCCCGAAGCACTGAGGAAGCACGACACGTCGCTGATGAACTCTGAAGCGCTCCGTTGCTCGGCGCTTGCGGTGTTTAAGAGCTCGGAGGCGCGTTGGGCGCATCGACATTCTGCTCGAGTGGTAGGTCCACGGGTGGGTCCATTGCATTCGTCAGCACTTTTGCGCATTTGCTTTCGCCTTCCCTTTAACGGGCGCAGTGACCAGCTCTTCCAGAGTCGAAAGTTGCGTTTCTCGTCGCCATTCACCGTGAAAAACACTCGATAGTCGCAGAAACCATAGTTCTTGTTTCAGACAGCGTGCGACGCGATACGATCGGAAAAGATGCGCAAGCTTCACTGCATGGTTCGCTAGGGCGTCAGCCAATAGCAGTGCCACATTTACGTCGCATAGTTCCTGAGGCCTCATCGGGATGCGGGGAAATGTTTTTTTAATTTTTTTTTTCCGCAAGTACGAAACTGTGGAAGGAGTCAACGATAAGAAGCGACGGCAACAATGGCTGACGCGGACAGTAGGAGGGACGCGAGCTCGAAAAGCCTCGTAAATGACAAACTTCTCCTTTTTGTGAGTGGCGGTATGGCATTCAAGCTCTTTTTTTTTTTTTGTAACTTGTAGGCTGAATTTTGTAACAATTCTTTTTTTTATATGAAACTAGAAGACATGCAAATTGCAAAAACATTAAAAAGCAAAAATCTGAACTTTGAACCGAAGCGTCCGATTTCTCGACCCACTGGACAGTAGCGATAAGAAAGGGCAGAGACAGCCTCACAGCTCCAGAAACTCGGGGTATTGTAGAATGGACAGTCTTCAGCGATATGAGGGGCCCGTTTGAAACATGTGGCCGAGACAGTGACTGGCAGCGGTGTGACATGCCTTGCGGACAGTTCCACATTGTTCCACGTAGAATGAAATGGGATAATGAAACTAGCTGAATCAGTGCACTAGGGCTGAAGGGATTTGTCCCTTCTGAGCACCATAGAATTTCCTTAAGTGAGAGTATCCCAGCCTCTGTCTCGCCAGTGCGCTCGGAGCGTGTTTAGCATATTGCTGGAGACTGCGTCCACTATAAATAGAATTCCTTTTTTTGGGGGCTTCTTTGTTTTTATACCGGAGTTGGTTTTCTAGGGTATTTCTTTTCCCACAAATTGTTCCAAATTTTCTGGTGTCAATCTTGGGTGTCAGACAAAATATTGCTGGTTGTTAGTGCTTATGTTTGGGAAGTGGCACATGGGCATGCATTTCCCCGACCTCTGGGGAAATACATGGGACCCGAATACTTCGGAAACATTCACTACCGATAAAAAAAAGAAATGAGATAAGGGGTGCTCCAAAAATAGCAGGTACGCAAACAGTTCAGTGGAGACCGTGTTCTAACGCCGCAAAATAAAGCAGCACATAACCATTTCTTTGAGTGAAGCTTAGGATTCTTCATTCAAGGACCGCTTCAGTTTGGGGTTTTTCGGTTTTCCGCGATACTGATAGAACTGGACCGCAGGTCAATTTTCCAGAGTTTACAGGTGCTCCGATAAAGCTGAAAAAATATGGAATCCTACTTAGGAAGGACATGACTAACTGGCGAGTCTTTGGACCTGCCTCCAAGAATATCCAATCGCTTAAATGAAAGAGAAGAGTGAGAAAAGGGTAATTACGCAGGAGCCGCTTGTAAACACTCGTATCAAAGGCAGTTGTTAAATAAAATGTATGTCTTCATGCTACAGTACGTCTTCCATCTCGACATCAGCAGGCATCCCAGGCTGACTATTCTCTGCAGGGGGTTGCAGTCTCTCCAGGGCAATGCATTCCCATAAGGATCTCTGCATATTAAGAAAACCACCAAGTAACAGAATAAAAGCGATGCAGTTTGGTTCTAAATTTCTCGTAGGTAGGAAATTTGAAACAGCTTCCAGCTCATCATGCCCAAGTCCCGCTAGAGTGACAAACAAAAAGAAACTACAGAGACAAGCAATACCTTTGGCAGGCATTTACTCGTTCGGTGCTCGCAAGGTCCCACGTTCATCACGTTCGGCATAGCCTACAAGTAGATCGGAGCAATCAGTGGCATCTATTGGAAGTAAAGTCCTTGAAAAGTGATTGACTTTACCCACGGCCTTGGTTCTTGCTGCGGATGCTACGAGCTTGTTGCCTCGCGAGGTCTCATCCATTTGTTCTGGATCGATGGACTCCAAACGCAGGTACTTCTCGTACTGTGTCTGTTGATAGGCCATTTTCTTTTGTCTTTCCTCTCTGGCCTTGAGAAGAGCTGCTTTCTCCTTCTGTCTGTTGGAAACAGGTTCGTCCGTCGTGGCTTGTTGCGCCTCGATAGATTTCTGCTTCTCAGTCAGCTTTTGCTTATTTCCAGCAAAACTAGGATCGGAGAGGCTGCGAGGATCTGGCCACGAGGTTGGAGAAAACTGGGAATGTGTACTTTCATACTTTCATACTCCCAGACTTCTTGGCTTTCGCGGGGTCAGCTGTTGAAGTCGACAGAGTAAACTCTTTCAGCCACATAAGCGGTGGCTTCTCTCTTTGAGTCGGGCACCTTGATGAATGCGGCGTAAAAACCTCGGAGGTGGTAGCTTCTTCGCATACCACGGCGCCAGTTAAGGCTAGCACAAGCAGGTGGGTCTGGAAACACTACTTCAGTCTTGGTGAAGTGTTTGTCGTGTGCTATTCTCTCGACTTCCTCTGCCTTGAGCGGTTCCTTTTGTACTGTGTGGATGGGTTTTACCGTTTGCACTCTCTTAGGTGGAGTCTCGGTTTTGTTCCAAACGGAGGAGGGGCCAGGCTTCGGTGAGGCTGGTCTTACCCTTGCTCCTACTGGAGAACGAGTGTCTTGGTTGACAGCAGTGGCAGAGGATTATCCACATTTGCTCACATATCACCGCCTCGCTCGTGGTTGAAGAACAAATCAAATCAAATAATTTATTTGCATCTGCAAGTACAGATGCAAATATAGTCGGAGTTCTCGAAATTGACGGTCGTGTCGGTCGTGTTGTATAATTTTGGTCATTCTTACTCTACAGCAGTGGTTCTCAACCATGGGCGTATCATGGACCCCTTTCAGACCGGCGGAAGCAACGGTGGACACCATGCAGCAGGCGGGTGGGGGGAAGCACTGGGTATGCGACAACCGGGAAGAAAATGGAGGTTGGGTGTAAGTAAACAGGGGCACTTCTACAGATTTGTTTTGCTCCAGGAACTATAAATGAGTCGTGGCCGGACCGGACTAGATTTGAAACGCCCGAAATTACCATTAGCCTAAAAAAAAATAGACTCCTAATTTCTGCTGAGCCTCATAATGCCTTCGTGGACCCCAAGAGTTCTGCAGACTCCCCCCCCCCTCGCCTTTTGAGAACCACTGCTCTAGAGCAGTGGTTCTCAAATAAGGGTCCGCGGACCCTTTGGGTTCGCGCATTGGGTCATTCTAGGGGTCCGCGAAGCCCTGCCTCATCAATCAAGCCCTGCAATAAAAGTTCTCTTTTTTCAGGTCTAGAAGAAATGTTTCAGTTTTCGGGCGAGTTTTCTCGTCGGTATGTAAATATGCGAGGTCTACTTCACACTATAGCCCTTAGTTATATCCATTTATTAAATCATTATTATATTTAACCTATACCTTTCCCTTCCGCTCACTACGAACGGGGTCCTCCATCATCTCCGCCGACCCACAAGGGGTCCGCGAAACACCGATGGTTGAGAACCACTGCTCTAGAGTAAAGTTTTTTTTTTTTTTTACTTTTGATGTTTAAAAACTTTTAAGAACTGTCCCCACCCACCTTCAGGAAGTTTGGCGTGACCAAGAGCATATGTTGTCAGACCTAGTAAAAGATGGGAAGCAAAGGATGGACGTTTTTAATGATGGCATCTTCTCACCAAGAAGGGTGCGTACAGCCGCACACCAAATAAATTAAAGTTCCTGCCAGTGTGGCGGGACTTTGTGGAAGAAATAGAAAGAAGGAGGGAAGGGCGAGGCTCGTGGCGGGCGAGGATTAAAAGCGGAGATAAGAGGAGTGATACTAGGAGGGGAGGATTTAAAGGTAGAATCAATCAATAAGAAAGGTTTCAAGAAAGACATAGGTCAGACCACACTGCAAACACTTGGCGAAGCACACAGTGAACTCTTAGGAACTCAAACCAAACCTCACTTAAAAGGGTAAATATCGCAGTAAAGAATCCTCAAGACAAACAAAAACAATGGAGGATGAAGGCTGACTTAGCCAGGAACCCTCTCAATGGAGGGACCGGTACGTTCAGGGATTTTAGAACAGGTTCTGTTAAGCTGAACTAGCTCTTCTCCGTAGAGGACCTACTTCCAGGCGATATTTGTGGGAGGGTCACTTGGTGGGTACCACACTGCCTTACTGCATCCAAGGTCTTTACGATGAGGTGCTCAATTAAAGTGGAGTCGCACACTCTTCCCTACAATGCAGAGGGGTGTAAAGCCCTGAAAAGAGCTATTTGCGGGCATCGTAGAGAGGCTGGCCTTCAGGAAATGGCCGTGGTGGGGCAGTCCGAGAGGCCAACTGTCTGGTCCCCTGTCTTGATGAGCCAACCTTCCTCAACCAGACGGGCCACCCTCTGCTTTTGTGTAACGAAGTTACTGTCCAAGGCTGCGCGGGCAAACCCGTCTAGCGAGCTCTTCTGCTTCGCCACATCCCACGATGAATAGTTCTTGTTGATCACCAGACTCACCTGGTGCTGGTACAGAAGGTACGCAGACAGGAGCACCTCGGTGACTTTTGGAATTCCTAGTGGGATGAGGAATGGGAAGGCCGAGAACATCATATGGCTAGGGTAGTAGGGACCAGGACAGTCATGGTGGCATGGCGGACAGGGCCCATCTCCACCACCTTTAGGATGTCCAGGGCCATTCCTGGGTGGACGGCGATGATCCTGGGCAGCGTCGCCACCCCTGTCTCCACGGGCTTGGACTGGATCCCATAGTGCCTCATCAGAGTCTCAAACTTCTGCTTGTTGACCTCAATAGTGACAGATGGGCCAGTTGGTACATACTTAGTTTTGCCAAAATGCGCCTCTTTCGTGCCCTTTCTCGCTTTGTCGAGGTTTGCACCTCGGAGCAGGCCAATGACGCCCGCGGCGGTCTTCTGCCCCGGGTGCTGCTGACCCTCGTGACGCCACTGTGCTCAACCTCAACATAAAAAAAAATGAGAAAAGCCGTTTTTCGCCGAAAAATTGAGAATCCATGCCCATGTCCCCCATTGAGGCAATTCATGGTAAGCTAAATGAAAGTTTCATGGGAAGTTCTTCATTGTTGAAGACCATTCAGTTATGTGTTTATACTGGGCAAGGGCAATTAGGACACACTCAGCACAACATTTTGGTCACTTCTGCTAAGCTTAGCATCTAATATGCCAAACCAGTTTTCAAGGTCCCTTCGTGTGTGCATCAGAGATTATGTCTACTGTATGTTGAGAGGCAAACACATATTTCAGTAATGAAATATTACCTTTTGCCACAGTGCACAGCTGCAGCAGGAAAAATTTCTTCTTTCCTTTCTTTTCGTGACGGCTGTACAAGGCCTGCACAGGGGTCTGATGATGTGTGTCATTATATTGGCCACCATTTCCACGCCAGTTTTCACCCAATCCTGAGGAGCCGCTTTTGCTGCGAAAGGACATAAGAAATAACCATGGAACACCATGGTTAACTTCGTATAGAGATAGTGCAGTAACTTGTTTTTTGTTCGAGGTAAAGGTAAATTATTGAAAGTCTATATCCTGTACAACTCATTTATGAATCTAATCTGCTTCCACAGAAAGTAGTTGAAAGTTTGAAGCATTCGAGTCTAGAGTTAGTCAGTTGCCCTGGAAGCATTTAGGCAGCTCAATTTTGAGACGGTATAGATGGTGGCAGCCAGCTGGTGCGGGTATAACGCCATTTAACTTCCTGAGAGTTAGGCACATAAAAAGGACACCACACACATAGACTCTCTAACACAGCTGTATAAGCAACGCATCGGTTGTTTTTTCTGATATTGAAAAAAGGTTCCTTGACGTGTGAATTTTGTCTCTCGGTATAAGATGTGTGGTGTTCGAACAATGTGCCACGTGCCTGGATCGGTGGATTCTACCAAACTCTACACCGGAGTGTTATAGGACAATGTGTATCATCGGGACATTATTTAATGTTTGCTTTTTTATTTTATTTTGGATCAACCGACAATCGATTCGGAACAGATTTGTGCACAACATCAGTTTGAAATGTCGCGCGGAAAAAATTAGTTGAAATACTGGAGGGGAAGACAAAGACGACGACGATAAAACCCATAGCTGTGTTAGAGAGTCTATGTGTGTGGTGTCCTTTTTATGTGCCTCACTCTCAGGAAGTTAAATGGCGTGAGCTCAATTTTCTTCAGTTTACTGGACACTGCAGCCACTTCGAGGGATATTAGTTTTATTTTAAGCATTATGCAGACATGGCTGAATGTAACCCTTATGGCAGCACTCTCGATACAGAAATATCAATAAGAGCCACGAGCAATTATAGGGGTGCCTCCTCCATGAGCCACATACTCCAACATGTTCCCTGGATACAGGAGGGTTAACATTACTAACCAACCCTTTTGCTAGAGCACAGCGTGCCTCAATAATTCTATCTTGGTTTACCAAATAAAAAAAATATTGTCAATATTATTTTGCTAAATTTGGGGAGCAAAGAGTGAGTCGCACGTGCAACCCATCGGAAAGAATTAAATATTTCTCCCGGGTTCTGGAAAAGCAATTAGAAAGAATTCAATATTTTTCCCGGGTTCTGGGGAATAATTAAGACAATTTTTATTCTCATAAAAGCCTCTTCATTGTCACTTAAATCAGCAAAAATAATTCGTGTTTTCAGGGCGATTTCGTATGACAAAAAGGCAAAGACCATGGTTCAAAAGTTTTGTGCTGAAAAAACCACATTTTCCTGGCCTGCTCAATGCTGCCTACTTCGAAAAGCACAGTAGAAATACCACAGCAGTTTTTCAACACAAATGAAATACTCTATAGCATGTTACAAGTTTAAAAAGGTAGAGTGAGCAAAAGAAAGGTGGGAGAGGAGAAAACGGTCACAACACTTGCAAGGGGAAGGGTTTCCTCCTCCCCTCTCCAGCATTGCTTCCATTTCCTCCTCCCACCTTCCTTTCCCTCGCCCCACTTTCTCGAGTTGTCACCGACTGTGGTGGAAGGCCAGTTCACTAAAAAAAAGTATTGCTTGTACTAATCCCGAAAGCTGAATACACAATGACTGTCTGATCGGATTGTTTTTTTGCGTAAAAGCATTCTGATCGGACAGGCCAACCGACTTCAGTTACATGATGACCCCAAAAGGTTAAAAAGAGACTGAAAATGTATTTTCTTTTAACAGATGGAATACGATTGCACACCACAAGATGCATTTTTGGCCCCCCAAAACGTTCATTGGAGCAATAATAATGCCGTGAGACTTATTTGAGTTTTGCCTAGAAGGTGGCAAAATCAGTAGTGTCTTTAACTACAGCTAGCTGTTGCCCTTTACAGCAATCTCAGAGTACAACGGAGCATTTGTCAATTAAAACTCTCCCTAAAATCCAGTGCCATTACCCCTTGGGGACACAATTTTAAAATAATTGTAAGAAAATTGTACATCAAGCATGTTTTACATCGAGGGTACCTACGGGTCGCATTAAACGAGCTATATTTGTTTCGAAAATTAATAAAATATAAAGTTTATTTAAATACTTTTCTTTTACCGAAGCGGATGAAAACACAAACAAATTTACTCGCGATGGAAGGCATAAAAGCAGTCATTGGGGGCAGAGAGACGGAGAAAGACGTTGCATTTTCGGCAGCAGATTCAAGTCCTTGAGGTGCAGCCTTCGAGCTTGCAGCGCTGGGCAAACGTCCGTGTTGCGTGCACTGGCCAGTGGGTTTAGCCCATGATAGCGGACTGCTTTCACGGGCCGCGGTTCCGCATTCTGCGCTTTTCTTGGAGGGTCGTTAGGATCCACATTTTTTGGAGCTGGGCTCGTTAGGATCAGTGCCAGTCCAGCATTGTTCTGGAAGCCCAGCTTGTCCAGCACCTTTCTAGGTTGGATGTGGTTCTTGCGCGCACCTTGGAGATACTCTTGCCAACTGTTCCCGAGAGCAAATGAATCCAAGTGAGGGATCACCCGTACCGTCCATTTCTTGGTCCTGGAGCTGAGGGGGTACAAGGAGAGCAGGAAGTCCTTCTTGTCCACTCCTCCGTGAAGGCGTTGTACTCTTTTATCGACGCTGTGCAAGTGATTTCCACGTGTTCTTTCGTGGATTCACTCCATCGCCTTACAGTTGTAGCCTCACCTACACCCAGGAATGTTGAAGCAACGTTCACAATTCCATTGTCTCGCCATCTCACGATGGTTCCATCGCCCTCTCTCGCGACTTTTGCCTCCAGGCTCCCTCGTCCTTCTCGCTTTATTTCTTTTTGAAGTGTGCATCCCTGCAGCCTGTTCGCCCGGATAGTACCAACGGCCTTGAGTTCTCCGAGTAGTGGAACCCATGTAAAGTAGTTGTCCAAGAAACACTTAAAGGTCCTGAACTTTGGCGAGTGTTCCACTAGCCTCATCACAATGGAGCCACCAAGCCTGAGGTGCTTGTGCTCGAGCCATGTCCCCGTTTCTTTTCCCTGGTATAGCTAGAAGTCGTTTGCCATACCATCGGAGCTGCAGTGGACAACATACCTGCCAACTCTTC
Organism: Ixodes persulcatus; assembly: GCA_013358835.2. Classification (NCBI taxonomy): domain Eukaryota; kingdom Metazoa; phylum Arthropoda; class Arachnida; order Ixodida; family Ixodidae; genus Ixodes; species Ixodes persulcatus. Next base: position 120,391 of record JABSTQ010002709.1, read on the forward strand.
CGAATTTTTCGTAAAATGTACGAATTGGGACTAATTTTACGATTTTACGAATCTTGCTTCAAATTTTACGAAAACAAATTGTAAGATTTTTTTAAATTTTTTTTTTAAACCGTCGCTGGCAGTATTTTGCATTGCCACGAGAGGGCGATAGGTACCGTCCACGGCAGCATCGTGGTTTTTACTATACGTGTATCCGGTGGCTACGGATCCAAAACCAATCCGAAGCCCAAAGCCTTTGTTCGTGCATTCGGCGGCGCAGGTTGCTTCGTTGTGTTCAGACGTGGTTGGGCCTCTCTGTTTCAGCCACTTTCGAGGCGAGAAGTGTGGCATCTGTGCTTGTTGCGCGTGTAATCGTAGAATTCCCCTAGTCGCAGTGGCTTAGCGGCGTAATGGCGAACTTCACACCTCAAACGAGGTACTTTCAGGTGTTTCTGAAGTCCTACACATCGAAATTCCCGTGGTTCGTGCCGTCCAAAAAAGAGAGAGAAGTGGATTCTGTAGCACGTGCACATGTGATGTAAGCGTTTCGCACGGTGGCAAAGCGGACATTGAGCTATATTCTATATTCTAGTTCACTGTAATTAAGCTGCACATCGCTTCGCGTAAACACCCCCCCCCCCGTGGGAGTTTTACGAATTTGAAAGTCCACAGGTTGGCAGGTATGGGACAAACACTTTGACACCTTCCAGGTTAGGCTTGTTTCGCAGAAATTGCTTGGCCGAAACTCTACCCGTGAAAGGGATTATCTGCTCATCGATGCTGTTGTTCTCGGATGGAGCAAGTTCCAGACACCTCTGTCTGACAGTATCCAGCTGTGGGCGCACCTTCCGAAACTTATCAGTTGGAGCCCGGGGTGAAGATGTCTCCGTTACGTGCAAAGCTGACCGGATCTTGAAAAATCTGTTGACCCCCATCGCCTCTGATACGCTGGGGATCTGCGTTGCAGGCTGCCAGTACATACGTATGCGGGGAAACTTGGGCGTCCCCATGATCATCATCATCCCGAAGAATGTTTTAATTTCCTCCGAAGTGGTTTCGAGATTCGTTCCCGAAGTCCGCGGTCCGTAAATGTTCGTGCACCCTGCAAACTCTTCGAACAGTGAGTATGGAAAATACCTTCGAAAGTTTTCCCATGGCTTAGCCACCTCCTCTAAAGTCATGTGGTTGTCATCCAATGTTGTGTCAGGGGGCTCGAAATCGCTGCTTGTCCAAACTGTCAGCACATTTCGATTGCATGCTTCCTCCGCTTCATCGTTTTCATCTGGAGCGGGAGATGGCTGTTGCAGCCCCGAAGGTCCTGCCTCGTTGCCCAGGGGGTTAACCTAAATGACAAAATGCATTCTCTTTAACTTAGCTAAGTAGTTAACAATGTCATCCAAATATTTAAAGCGCCTGTACTCATGGATCGATGAGGCTGAGGCTCTTTGTCCTCCTCATCAGAGAGGCCAACATCAGATGCATTTCCATCGGCAATTTGCATTAGCAACCTCTGTGCTGTGGCATTGTCGACCCTCGTGCGATTTCTCGCATGATTTCGGATGTCTGAATTGGAAGGAAACAACACATTGTCACTAGGCTATATGAATTTCTAATGAAAAGCTCCTTGCAAAAATGCTAACAGCACTATAGCACTAATGTTTCCGTCGAAGCACATTTCTGCACAATGTGGCCATAACGGCACGGTCTACACACATGTGTACGCGAAATTCACTAAACAGTTAGAGAAGCAATTACTGCATCCTAACATTTAAAACTACTGTGTTACGCTTATTAGCATCCTAGGAATGCTTAGGCATGCAGCAAGTCTCGTCGGAAAACGTGCAATTAAGCAGAAATTTGTTTTTCGGAGCCACTCACCCGCTTCGCCGTAGAACGTGGAGGCTTCCATGTTGCAACGGTGTTATTCGTTGTAATTCAAAGCAGCAATGGCAGATTGCGCCACCAACCCGCTCCATAATGTGTACACGATCGTGTACAGTGTTTCTCCAGCGATGCAACCCCACATTTAAAGAGTAAATAAATCAAGTCGCGTACACAAATGTGTATGCCATGTCTGAAGGGGATGAAGAAAGGTCCCCGTCGTATCCCAGTGCGAAAATATTTCTCTGTCACATTTTTATGGGCTGGTTACAGCATGGAGTGAAAGGACGCGTGTGTTTGTTAGGGGAAAAGATAGCTCGAAGGAAAGCGTAATTAATGCATAAAACTTCTCAAAGTGTGTTGCGGCGAGATCCACAAGTCTTATGCTACCAGTACGCTTGCCGAGCCGCCGAGCAGAAATAGGTTTAAAAGCTAGACAAACATCATTAGCCTTTGGAGACTCGCGGTTGCCGTTCAACGGGTTTAGGGTCCGAAGGCCCGAGTTATGACCAGTTGTCTCCGACTGCCCGTCTGGAGAGTTGTCTTCGGATTCGTTATGTTCACGGGGCACACCTGAATCTGTCGAGGGTCCCGTTTCTTCGTCGTTGCATGTTCTCATGAACTTCTGAAGCAATACTCCGGAGCACAGAATATTATGCACTGCATTAAGGTTTGCCTGAATTCTTTGTCGGAAAGGCCTTCATCGTGGTAATGCCCAATGCATTTTCAGGGATGCGTTGAGCCCTCGACAGCCTGTAGTTGAAACAATGTTCCAGGAGTGTCGGGGTTCGGCTTGGATAAGGTCTCGTGATCTTCTCCATAAGGGGAAATGTCTCGAACTAGTAACACGAAAGGCATTTTCCGTGGATGACGGGGAAGCTGGAGAGTACCTGACATCATTTTCTGGCCCATGGGGCACTGTCTGAACACCCTACTGTCATTGCAAGAGCCAAATTCACCAATGTCAACCTTAACAAATTTGTAATGAGCATTACCACTGCCAAAAGGATGATGCTGTGCGTTTTTTTTTTTTTGTAGTTGAAGGTTGCTGATCCACGATCCTCCACTGCATTGTGTTTACCGTCAGTCGCACTTGCACAGTTTAGGAAGTTCCGGCGGTCATTGAAAGCGTCTGCGATTTCTCTTTACTCCTCTTCAGTTTGGGCATGCATGTTAGGATTTCTTGCAGTGCTTGACTTGTCTCCAGCACATCCTGGTTGGCAAATGAGAAGCTGTGACAGTAGCTCTTGGCGACGGCTCGTTGAGATGAGCCACGGGCCAGGTACCTGGTGAAGAAAGAAAAAAAAAAATATAGCTGCCTTTCAAAGGAATGCTTTTGGAATTGAATCTTTGCGATATTTAGCTGGGCATGGCTATCTCGAGTTGTGTATTTAAGGGAAGATCTTCGTCGGGGCATACTTCTTTTTAAAACTGTCGAGACCAGCTATGACGAAGTCAACGGGACCGGAAATCACTTTGCTATATCCGCTTCTTCGTTATATCTGGACTCCTAAAAATACTCCCCCCTCCCGAAAAAACAAACAAACAAAAAAACAAAAATGGGTTGTTACGGACAGATGTTTATCGTGCTGGCAGAAAGCGGTCAAGGCTTCCTTGCACATGCCCTCTGCAAGATCAGAGCCGCTTTTCGCCATCTGCGAGAAGCTTTGATCAAGAAAAGATCTTGCGAGCTACGTATGGACCATGTAGACACTACGACGGCCGTCGCGGAGGATGCCGGCGGTGGACGGCATTCTTTACGTTTATCCGCACTTTGATCAGGTTGGCAGCCTTTGGTTTCAAGGAGATTGCCTTCGACTTCCCCTTGAGGTGCCGGCGGCGCCAGGACTCCCATCTTTGAGTGGCGATGACTCGCTGAATCAGTGCTTGAAGAAAGCTAGACTTCCGCGCTAGAGCACCCAGGCCGACCAGTGATACCGACACTGAACATGAAGCAAACAAAGAAGCATGCACATCACCGAGTTTGCGCTCAAGCTCGTCTTTCGTTGGTGTAGAAAGCCTAGATTTAAAAGAGGGGCAACTGCTTGATCATGTTGTTTGTGGGCTGCGTTTGCAAAACAAGTTGCAGCCTGCAAGGAGTCAAAACTCAAAAGAATTCAACTTGTGCAGTCGCGTCCGCCTCTATGCCCAGTTTTCTCTCCACACTGGCCACGTGACAACCAAATGCAGCCATACTTAATGCATCCATTAAAGGCAGACGCCTAGGAGGCGTCTGCCATTAAATTGCAAAAACTTCCAATGGTTGGAGTTGTTCCCTCTCTTAAATATAGGCTTTCTCTATTATCTCTGCCGGTGCATTGTTGCTCTAGCGCTCCGAACGCCCTTATCGGCATGCTACGACGTCTTCAATACGGACGATGCGGAAAATCCGCTTCACTGATAAGGAAGGGGGAGCGGACAACGATGTAGAGGCTGCTGTCAGCGGCCTTTGCAGCGTCGTCTGTGGCCCGTTCTGGGTGGCTGCTCGGCCGCGGCAGCAAAGTGCGGCGGTCTGAGACTTAGTAAACTTTCCGAATTGTATTATTATTTTTTTTAATTATTACAAAATTTCTCTTCGCTATAATATTCTTTTAAATTACTACAAAGTGTTTTGTTTACAATATCCGTGGGGGCCGCTCAATTTCTTTCGCTAAAAGCGGAGCTAAATGCATTGCAAAAGTGCAAAAGGGAATGGGAAATCGTGATTGCTGTAGCCGGTGTTTCGTCATAACCGAGTTCGTTATAACCGGTCTCGACAGTATTGGGTTCAGGGGGCCAAAATTTGCACAAGTAGTAGAAATTGGGCTCCTCTTATTTATGCAAATCCGATTCCTGATAGCTGCTCTAGTTCAATATCTGTGCTGCATGACATGCATAAGAAACACCAGTCTTGCGCGCACAATTTTTTGTACTAATCATAAAGACGAAGTAGCCTAAATAGCCAGATTGGTTCCCTATGAACTACAGAGTGGGAATATTTATTTGAATCAACAATATCTGTTGGCTGGGCATTACTGTGACCGAAACGTCTGCCATGGAATTCGGTGATCGAGTACCACTGCTAAAGCCCCAATGGTAATTGACTGAACCATAGAACTGTCTGCATGCTTATTTTTTAATTTATGACAAAATTATGCAACAGGTTTTGTAAATATGGAATTACCGGTTGCCAAGGGCGAGTTGCGAAAAATCGAGGATGATTACTTCTTTTTAATTCCTACTCAAAATCACAAAATGTGGACTTCTTGTTTTTCAAACAAATTCCGGGCGCAATGCAAAAACAATAGTTGCGACAGGAGGACGTTAAAGTTTGTGTTAGGAGTGTACAAAGCATAACATACTCTGCACGTAAAGTCTCGGATCTAAAATATAAATTTAAATTGTCTTAAATATTTGCCAAAAAATGCCTCGTTCTGAAAAAAGTCACATATGAATTTAAGTTGGTCCTATGCGACCGAAGAACCCAACTATTCCGTTGTTGGTCCTGTGCGACCGAAGAACCCAACTATTCCGTTGGCGTCCACGTATGTTTGAGGTGCAAGCCTAAACCTCAGCGCTGTACTGCTTGCGAGAAAGGTTTTCCCGAAAGCCTAAGGTTCGGCTAAAGGTTTGGGCAGTGCATACGAACTACCGTCGATGAGATTGGTGAACTTCAGCACAATCCCACTTAACTGCGCTAAGTGCAGCAGTCTGGCGTAGGCGAATACGCAACAGTAGTTCGAAAACACACTCTTCGGCACTTGACGCGAAAAGTAGGTGTTCGCAGCTGTCAGGCAGGTGTACTTCACATCAACCAGCATGTTCAGTCCTGCCATCTCAGGTGAGATGTAATCGGACACGGTCAGTTGATGGAACCCCCCGTGCCTTCGAGCACAAAACAGTCCCGAGATAATGTTCTGGACTGACTGCTGGTTGCCTCGAGTTGTGCCGAACTTTGGTTTGCTTCTATTGGAGCTCTCCTCCGTTCAGTACTCATTCTTCCGCGATTGCCAGATGTCTGGCCGCGGCTTCGTCCACCTCTACCTCGAGGTACTCCAGCGTTAATGGAAACTGTGCGACTCTCTAAGTTGCTTGCGTTTTCCCCTGGTGGAGAGAAAAAGCAATTGGAACTGCTGGTGGATGATGGTTTGTCTCTGGGAGGCGAGTTCCATTTGTCGGAACTTGAACTGTCTGTCTGTCGTCTTTCTAGGTTTTGAGGAGGGTTTAACACTCCTGTAAAAGTCCTCGAAAGGAGCCACGATCCTATTCGTGTTTACTTTTCTTGGTTAGAAAAAGCCGCCGCCATTTTAAGGCTGCCAAGTTCCTCATGGCACCATCTATTTTCTTCTTCGTCAAGTTGATCCTTTTATATTTTTTAAATATATGACCAGAAAACATAAATTGATCTTATATCTTATTAAGTAGAACAAAAGGCGTGAACTGCATGCAAAAAATTTAATGATGTAGAAAATTGCGTACATTAAGATACCATACTCAGTGCATGCATGTACAGTGTATTTACGAGGTATTAGCGAGGTTTTTAGGACCTGGAACACGACATTTACTAAAGAATGGGGAAACTTGTTTTGGATTTAGAGAGGAAATTTTATCCGGATGGAATAGACTGCTTTGCTTGAGTCTTTTACGTGAATTACACGAGCACTTCTGGCAGCCACAGTACGCTGCACAAGAGCCGTAATAGACATCTAGATGAAAGTAAGCTGACATTCATATTGATGTTGGGAACTGCTTTATGCAGTGAGGAATGAGGCCATTTTGGAGTTCTGCCTGTAGTATCCCCATCTCTGCACCACATGACCCTAACAAAACACATTTGAGAAGATTGAGCATAGGTAATTTTCGGAACATAACTGAAACCTACATGTAGCCGAGAGCCCTTTACAATAGCTGAAACCTACCTGTAGCTGAAGCCCTTTATAATAGAGTATCAAGTGCTCAGCCGTCTCATTCTCCTCTCCACACGCTGTGCACGACATGTCTACTTGGTATCTAGCTCTGTATGTCCTGCAACGCAACACTCTTGTCCTTGCCTCGAACAGCAATGCACTTCCCCTAGAATTGTCATACATACTCTCGATATCCGTCTTGAATAATTTTGTACATCCCTAAGGACAATTTAGTTTGCATACCTACATCCCAAATACTCCTCTCTGCTGCCTTAACTGTCTTTTTAGCAGCTATTTTCTTCTCAGCATCCCCACTAGTTCCTACATATTTTGACCTTATTTTTCCAGTTCGCTTTCTCCACATTGTGTCGACACTCTTATTGTACTAAAAGCTGAAAACCTTCCGTACCCAGCATTCATCACCCATTTATTTCAGTCTATCCTCAAAATCTCTCTTACTGGTAGCCTTTTGGCCTTCAAATGACTAGCAACCCATATTGCCCTGCGCCCCTTAGGTTTTTTTTTTTTTTTATCTTTTGTGTAAATGCTTAGCAGTGATTTTTGATGAAATCCAAAAATTCAAAAAGTGTAGCCTCATCTTGTGTGAAGATTTTACACGTGTGGAGCTGAGGAATGACAACCATTTTACCTTGGTAAGGAAACCTCACAAGCTTACGAACATTCCTTATTGGACAGCATTTTGTCTTGGAGGGCTGAGAGACCTCGAAAAGACCAATGGACCTCAATGGTTTCGTACACGTTTTTTTTAATCCTGAACTCTTGGCTAATGATGCAGGGTGCCTGAGTGGAGCTTAAGTGCCCAAAACTATCTACAAGTATGATAGAGTTGTCTATCATGCAGCAGTTGTTGGCCGTCTCTGCATTGAACACGAAATCGGAGAGGTTTGCACGCTTTTAGTTGTACTAGGGGCGGCCTACAAGCTGATGGAATAGGTCCACCTGCATGCTTATTTGTTAGCTGCACACTGTCTAGAGACATCCTGGCTGCGCCCACTTGACCCCCCTGCTCCATTAGGCGGTTGTACAGCTGAGCATGGCTCTGGGGAAGTCCCTTCAAGCGCTGCATGTTGTTCTCAAAAGGAAATGTGCTAAATGCATCTAATGGTCCTTGATTTTGTACATCAGCTGCGAGATGCTACACACAGTGAACATTGTATGACACCTGGTCATCTCCATACAGATTTGCAAAAGTCCTTACAAAGTGGTGGTGAAGAGGCTCCACATGATCAACATATTAATGACTTAAGGGGGTGCACGGGCCCAAAATGCCCATTTTCTGGAAAAAAATGAGTTTTTCAAATGTAGCACTTTTGGCACCTCTAACTATTAATGAGCAATATGGCGAAATTTGGTAAGCTTCCGCGCCGTAATTACCGAGAAAATAAACATTTTTAATACTTCCGTGGTGCTCTCAGGTGCGGCGCGCTCGCGAAAGACGCGAGGAAAGCACCATTTGTCCGATTTTCAATACGGTACCGCGCCGCGCCCGCGAGGCCTAGCGTGGCATTCATACCCTCGTTGGAAAGGTCGTTTATCGGACGTTTTAGTAAAATAGTAAACACGGGTCGAGGGTATGTGTGCGCCGGAAGAACCACGTCGCAAAAATAAGGAAATTGACGGAACTCGTCTTCCTATTGGTTGGAGAACCGAAACTAGAGCCACGATTGGTTTTCAGCCATCACGTGTTATCTTTCGCGGCGCTTCTTGCTCCAGACCACGTTTTATCGTCGGATCTGCTACATCTCGCTTTCTCGCTTCAATCTTATCTCATCTTTGTTTTCGTTCCGAAAATGACGCAGAGTAAAGGCTACGTGCACGGAAGCTTCGGTAAGCGTTCTCGGTTCACGAAACCAAGAGGCACAGCGGGTGGCCGGCGTTCTACAGCTCCTGACGCGGCCACGTCGGCGACGTCGCCCAAACCGTCGCGCCCGTCACGGTCTCCGGAGTCCTTTTCTTCTCCGCCGCGTCCCGAAAGTGGCTCAGCATCGACGGAAGCAGATGAGTTGACGACCTTCGAGCGTAAGATCACGCTTTTGGACCGACCTGCCGACTTGCCAAAACCAACTGATGACGTTCGCGACGCGGCGCTCAATGGATATCGTTTCGTGGATGTGTCTGCCGTGAAGACATTGGTGAGCGCCTTGCTGTGTCCCAACTACCATGGAAATGAACTGGACTTGAAGGAAAGTGGCGTTGGAGCCAGTCTTCAGTTTGTCGTCGTGTGTAGAGCTTGTGGGGAAATCGTGACGACGCCCCAGTCGGCGACCGTCGGAGAGACCCGGCAGAGCGAGCTTTCCGCGCGCCTTTGTGTCATCGGAAAGGACTGCGGCATCAGCTTCACGAAGCTGAAGAACCTTTTCGGGGGCATGAATGCTCAAGACGTATCAGAACACTGCAGAGAAGGTGCACGAAGCGTCCATGGCAGCAGCGCGCGACGTGATGCAGGAGGCAGCGACCGCAGTGAGAGGAGCTCAGATGTTCGAGGATGGAGAAGACCATGTAAACAACGCAGATGACTTGCTCGACATCTGCGTCAGTTACGACGGTACCTGGCAGAAGCGCGGCCACACGTCGAACTTCGGGGTTTGCGCAGTCATTGAAGTGAACACCGGTTTGGTGCTTGACTTCTCCGTTCACAGCAAGTACTGTCACGGATGCAACCTGGGCCCAAAGGAGGATGCAGAAGGCTACCAGGCCTGAATGGAGTCCCATAAAGATGTTTGTCAGAAGAACTTCGGAGGATCGTCAAACGCTATGGAGGTTGCGGCTGCAGGAGTCATCTTCAGCAGATCTTTGGAGCTCCACAAGCTGCAGTATGTCACCATGCTAAGTGATGGTGACAGAAAGGCGTACACGCACGTTGCTGGTCTTGGCATCTATGACAATGACATCCAGAAGGAAGACTGTGTCAACCACGTGGCCAAGAGGATGTACAGTGGCATGGAAAAGTTGAAGAAGAGCAAAAAAGGCCTTGGAGGGAAGGGGAAGTTGACTAACGTCATGATGAGAAAGCTAACGAACTATTATGCGACTGCTCTGAAAGACAACGCCCCTGACGTCACCAAGATGCAGAAAGGTGTGTACGCAAGTCTCTTGCACTCATACTCTACTCCCCGCAGGGGGCACCTGTGAAAGCAGGTGTTTGGAGAGTGGCGTCTCCACGGACCCCGAGCCGTGCGGGCTCGCCCGCCCACGTATGGCTGTGCGTGGCTTTCCCGTGTCTGGGGAAAAGGGCATCCTGGTGGTTGAGCCGAGCCCGGGGTAGGTTTGGACCCTTCGGGGCCCCCCGGGTGAGGCAATACACCACTTCGGCCCCCGCTTCTCATAGACGGGAGTCCTGGTAAGGCCCGGCCAGGATGATTCAGTCTAGTCGCCACTTCTACTATCCCCCTCCTTACTTTCACTCTTGTCTTCTCCTCCTTTTCACTCTTCTCATTTCTCTTCCTTCCTTTTTCAACTTCTTTGGCGGCAAGGGCTAACCTTGGGTGGCGACAGACACCTTGTCTAGAACCACACTTGGTTATAGAGACTGGGCAGCACTAATAGAGTAACGTCTTCAGCCAAGCCTTTCTTGTTATGGAGCGTTACCTATTCCCTTGTTGGGCTCGGTGGTGGGCGGTGCACCACAGTTTCCGAAAACCCTCCCCATTCATATGGGTTCCAAACTTAAACCTTTTGATCGGCCCCCCAAAAGGGTCCGCACCGAAGCACTCAACACCATGAAACAATCTTTTGAACTGCTGAAATTTCCAAAGTTTCTTGTAATTCACTCGGAAGGTGACAAACCACTTGGCAAACTCTCCCCCTTTCTGGTCTCTAAAGTTCTTGAGGGTGTTATTGGCGCCAATTATAGTGCAAAGAAGATGGGATCTGATGATCTTCTTGTCGAGGTCAGTACAAAGCAGCAAAGTGATGCCCTTCTTAAACTCAACCTTGTCTCCGACTACAAAGTAAGCGTCACTCCTCACCGAAAACTGAACAGTGTTCAAGGGGTCATTTCTGAGGATGACCTGCTTGACTCACCCGAGCCAGAGATAATTGAGGGCCTCTCTAGTCAAGGAGTTATAGCTGCTCAACGAATCACTATCCGCCGTGATGGTGTGGAACGGAAGACAAAACATATCATTTTGACTTTCGATTCAACCACTCTGCCACAGACTGTAAAGGCAGGTTACCTTCAGTGCCGGGTCCGACCCTATGTGCCGAACCCTCAACGGTGCTTTAAGTGCCAGAGGTTCGGCCATGGGTCACGGAACTGTCGAGGAAGGGACACCTGTGCGAAGTGCTCCAGCAAGGAGCATGTCGCAGATGTGTGCGATAATGAGCCTCATTGTGCAAACTGTAGTGGCAACCACCCGGCATACTCCCGATCATGTCCTAGGTGGAAAGATGAGAAAGAAGTTCTAAAATTGAAAGTTTCTGAAAACATCACCTACGTTGAGGCAAAGAAGCGTTTTGCCTTTGTATCAAAAGGCTCTTACGCCGAGGCCGTGCGCAGGGGACCAGCGCGGCCAGTGGTTTCAATGGGAACGCAGACGTCTTTGGACGACCTGCATCTCCCATCACGGTCCCCCTCCAAACCCCCTGGAGCGGCGCCAGTGGCACCGCCTCCGAACCGCAAGGGGAATGCTGCTTTGCCAGCATCCACCCCAGAACAGGAGATGACGTCTCCTGCTCAACCAGCTGCTTCGACCTCTCGGGGCCGGGGCGTGCCTCCCCACACCTCTGCTCCCCAGAGGAAGCCTGGGGAAGTGCCAAGGCAGTCGACCTCCAAGGGTCAACTGCCCGCGGCTCCAGACGAGCCCATGGACGAGGGTGGGCCGAGATCTGATGAGGAGGCTCTCCTCTCAAGATCAGAGTCCGCTCCTTCTGCCTCCGGTGACTCTAATCGGAGGCAGAAAGACCTCCCTAAAAAACAAAGTGCACCGCGTGTGAAAATAGATTATAAACCCTAAGGAACATAGCTTTTTAATATATAAATATATATATATTTTTTTTTTCATTTTTTTTTGTAATACTTATTGTGTTTTAAATGGTTAAAAATATAGGTATTATGCAGTGGAACTGCCGCGGTCTTTTTCGTAATATTGATGATGTCAACTTTTTTCTCGATGAGCTCCAGCCTGTTGCCATTTGTTTACAGGAGACTCATCTTAATGAAACTCATACACAGGTACTACGGCGACATCAGGTTTTTAGAAAAGACCGTGTTTCTTGCAACACCTCCTCTGGTGGAGTAGCTGTGGTTGTGCAGAGTGGTATTGCCTGTGCTCCTGTCCCTCTCAGAACCCCTTTAGAGGCAGTAGCAGTTCGTGTTCTGCTTGACTGCCTAATTACAATTGTTTCGCTTTACCTTCCGCCAAATCTTCCAGTGCATTTACATGACCTGCAAGGACTGGTGGGCCAACTCCCACAGCCTTTTTTAATTTTAGGAGACTTTAATGCACACCACCCCATGTGGGGCAGTGCTCGTCAAGACTCCCGTGGTGGTGTCATAGAACGTTTTTTACTGTCATCTGGCCTTTGTCTTCTAAACAAAAGACAGCCGACTTTTTTTAGTGCACCTCATAATACTTTTACTTCCATTGATCTTTCCATATCATCACCGACTTTACTTCCTTGTTTTTCTTGGAAGGTTTTAGAAAATCCTTTTGGTAGTGACCATTTCCCAGTCATTTTAGAAAGTTCAGTATCACTTCCTTCTCTTCGAGATTGCGTTCCCAAGTGGAAGTTAGATAAAGCCGACTGGGCTTTATTTTCTCTGGAGGCAGTGGTCGATCCCTCTGTTTTTTTAGCTATGTCTCCTGAGGAAGCGACTCTTTACGTTACTGAAAAAATTATAAATGCTGCTTCGGTGTCAGTTCCCCGAACTTCTGGAAAAATTCCCAAGAAATGCAAGCCTTGGTGGAACAAGGACTGTATGACCACCATAAAAGCTCAGAATAAGGCTTGGGGAAGGTTCCGGCGGTACCCGACTGTTCAGAACAAGATCAAATTCAAGCAGTGTAAAGCGAAAGCTCGTTGGACACGAAAACAAGCCAAGTGGACTTCATGGGTGAAATATGTATCCTCTCTAAACAGTTTTGTTCCTGCAAAAGAGGTTTGGGATCGTGTTAAGAAAATTCGGGGCACTTACCACTCCTTCAGCATCCCCCTTTTTCCTTCATCATCCCCATCACTAAAAGATCAGGCTAACATTCTTGCTGATCATTTTCGAGAGGTCTCCAGTTCTTCAAATTACACTACTAAATTTAAAAAGTTCAAGTCCTTGGCAGAAAAACAGCCAATTGATTTCTCTGGAAGTGATACTGGTTACAACCGGCCGTTCACAATGTGTGAGCTTGAAATGGCCCTTGCAGTAAAGAAGCAGTCAGCACCTGGTCCAGATATGATCCACTATGAACTGCTGAGGCACCTGTCGGCTGAATCCTTGGTGCATCTGTTGTCTTTCTTTAATCATTTATGGGAAGCTTCTTGTTTTCCACAGTGCTTGAAGCGAGCACACATCATTCCGATCTTGAAGCCTGGCAAAGACCCTACCCTACCAGCAAGTTATCGGCCTATAGCACTGACTAGTTGCCTAGGAAAAACCTATGAAAGGCTTATAAACAGAAGGCTAGTATACATTCTAGAACAAAAGAAAATTTTCGATAAAAACCAGTGTGGTTTTAGAAGTGGTCGCTCAACCCTAGATCACCTTGTCCGGTTGGAGACTTTTGTGCGTGAGGCCTTTGTGAACCGGCAGCATTGCCTTTCTGTCTTTTTTGACTTACAGAAAGCTTACGATACAACATGGCGGTACGGAATACTTCAGGACCTGTATAGGTGCGGTGTTCGTGGTCGCATGCTGCGTTGCATAAGGGACTTCTTGACAGACCGTTTCTTTCAGGTGCGCCTGGGATCCACGCTCTCAGATATTTTTACACAGGAAAACGGCGTCCCACAAGGAGGTGTCTTGAGTGTTACCTTGTTCGCAATTAAGATCAACAGCCTCGCTGCAGTTATACCACCATCAGTTTTTTATTCATTGTACGTAGACGATGTCCAGATCGCTTTCTCCTCATGCAACTTGTCAATTTGTGAGCGCCAATTGCAGATAGCAATAAATAGGATGAGTAAGTGGGCCGATGAAAATGGGTTCCGGTTTGCACCAGAAAAAACGGTGTGCGTGCCTTTTTCATTACGTCGGGGGTTGTCGCTAGATCCCAGCTTGCAGATGAATGGCACTGACATAACTGTTAGGCATGAACACAAGTTCTTGGGTGTTATTTTTGATAAGAAGCTTACTTTTCAGACCCATTTAAAGGAACTGAAGAGAAAGTGTCTTAAATCTGCTAATGTTCTCAAGGTACTTGCACACATGTCCTGGGGTTCTGACAGGAGGTGCCTCCTCCGACTCTACAACTCGCTGGTTCGTTCCCGTCTCGACTATGGTGCGGTTGTATATGGCTCGGCACGACCGTCATCTTTAAAAATGCTAGATCCCGTGCATCACCTTGGACTTCGACTTGCCACGGGGGCCTTCCGAACGTCGCCTGTCCCGAGTTTGTATGCAGAGACGTACCAAGTGCCACTAGAAAAGCGAAGACAGTACCTCAGCCTATGCTATAGTTATAAAGTCAAATCTGACCCTGAACACCCATCCTTCCGCTGTTTGCAGGTATCTCCTTTTTTACGTCTTTTTGAGAACAAGCCAAGTATAGTACGGCCTTTAAGCCTCCGCATTCAAAGTATGTCTGCATCCCTGCAGCTTGAACTTCCTGAGCGAAGCTTGATGACGAGAGTTCGAAGCATTGCACCTTGGAAGGTGGTGCACTATACCTGTCACTGGTCGCTGGCAAAATACAATAAACGATCTGTTGCACCACTAGTTCTCCAGCAAGAGTTTATGACCTTGCAAGCTCAGTATAAGGACTATGCACAATTCTTCACTGATGGTGCAAAAACTCCACACTTTGTCGCTTCGGCTGTATATTCAGAACATTTTGAGAAAGCTCGACGGCTTGACTCTGTTGCCAGCATTTTTACAGCAGAGCTTTATGGTGTGCTCATGGTTATTGAATATATTGTCACGAATTAAGGCGACGAGAAGGCAAAGAATGAACTGAAAATAAAGGTTTAATGGGCGAACTTGTGCCAACCAAAATAAGAAAGGAAAGAGCGTCGAGGCAGCAGAAAAGCAGGCGGCGATTCGGCGGCGAATCAGACAGCGCGAGCGAGACTGACCCGACAAGGTCGCGGGTAGCTGCTTATCTACCGTGCGTCACTATCTCGAAAGTTCGGCAAAGAAGGCTCGAGTGTCGCGCGCTTGGAGCGAGGATGAACTGGCACTTTCGAGAGCAACAAAGCAGGTGGAAAGTTGCGTCTGGTGCGAGAATGAATGCGAACCTTCTAGATGCCGGTGACCGAGCGTTGTTTTCTCGGCCCTGCGGGCGGCATTATCCCCCCCTTTTAAAAGTGCATCGTCCCGATGCAACGCGAAAGGAAAACAGAAATGGCTAAAAAAATTTACGGTGAAACGAAATAAACATGCAGTGTTGCAGTCCTAGCGCGCGTAGAACGGCTTGAGTCGAACTACGTGGACGACTTCGGGTCGTGGCTGGCGGCGTCGTGATGGTCGGGTTCCGTCAGGGAGCACCTCGTAGTTCAAGTCCCCAAGGCGGCGGATGACCTTGTAGGGTCCGAAGTAGCGTTTTAACAGTTTTTCGCTAAGGCCGCGGCGGCGAATGGGCGTCCACACCCACACTTTGTCTCCGGGCTGGAACTCCACGTCGCGGCGACGAAGGTTGTAGCGGCCAGCGTCCACACGTTGCTGGTCTTTTATTCGAAGACGGGCCAGCTGGCGTACTTCTTCTGCTCGTTGGGTGACCAGCTGAGCGTCGTCGGTGCCGTCGTCCGTCGGGTCGTGGGGCAGCATGGCGTCGAGCATCGTCGTCACCTTCCTGCCGTGCACCAGCTGAAAAGGTGTAATGCCGGTAGTTTCTTGAATCGCCGTGTTGTACGCAAACGTGACGTAGGGCAACACTTCATCCCACGTCTTGTGTTCCACGTCTACGTACATCGAGATCATATCGGCGATGGTCTTGTTCAGCCGCTCCGTCAGTCCGTTGGTCTGCGGGTGGTATGCCGTGGTTCGGCGGTGGTCGGTGTGGCTCAGGCGGAGTATCTCTTGTGTCAGTTGCGCCATGAACGACGAGCCTCGATCCGTAATCAGGACTTGGGGAGCGCCGTGTCGGAGGACGATAGACTCCACGAAGAACTTAGCTACTTCCACGGCGGTCCCCGACGGGAGTGCTTTTGTCTCGGCGTACCTGGTGAGATAATCAGTTGCCACGATTATCCAACGGTTTCCCTGCGTCGACGGCGGAAAAGGTCCGAGAAGATCCATTCCAATCTGCTGGAATGGTGCAGTCGGGGGCGCGATCGGTTGCAGGAGACCTGCCGGCTTCGTCGGTGGTTTTTTGCGTCGTTGGCATTCATGGCACGAACGGACGTAGAGGTGGACAGTCTTCGGGAGCTTGGGCCAGTAGTATTTTTCTCGGATCCGTGCAAGAGTCCTACTGTAGCCAAGGTGACCAGATGTTGGGTCGTCGTGGCAGGCTTGGAAGATCTCTTCTCGAAGACTTGCAGGAATCACCAGGAGCCACGTCAAGTTGTTGTCCCCGAAGTTCTCTTTATAGAGGATCCCTCTCCGGACGGAGAATCTTGGCAGGTCACGTGAGAAGGCTCGGGGAATCGTACCCCCTCGTCCCTCCAAGTGGTCGATCAGTGCATGCAACTCAGGATCGTCCCGCTGGAGCGCTGCCATACCGTGAATGCTCACCGCGCCAAGGAAGTGATCGTCGTCGTCGCCGTCGTCTTTCGCACAGCCGGTAGCTGACTCGACAGGGGCTCTGGACAGGCAGTCGGCGTCGCTGTGTTTTTGGCCTGACTTGTATACCACGGTCACGTCGTACTCTTGCAGTCGTAGGCTCCACCGAGCGAGGCGTCCCGATGGGTCCTTCAGGCTCGCTAACCAACACAGGGCGTGGTGGTCGGTGACCACCCGAAATGGACTCCCGTACAAGTACGGGCGGAATTTCGTGATGGCCCAGACGACGGCCAGGCATTCCTTTTCAGTCGTCGAGTAATTGCGTTCCGCGCTCGACAGCGTCCGGCTAGCGTATACGATCACGCGCTCCGCACCGTCTTGTCTTTGCACCAGTACCGCTCCGAGTCCTGTATTACTGGCGTCCGTGTGAACTTCCGTTTCGGCTGATTGGTCGAAGTGGCCGAGAATCGGCGGTGACTGGAGCCGTCGCTTTAGCTCGTCGAATGCCTGTTGTTGTTCTCCACCCCATTCGAAGTTCACAGCGTCTTTCGTAAGGTGCGTTAGCGGCGCAGAAAGCTTGGCAAAATCTTGAACGAATCGCCGGTAGTATGCGCAAAGTCCAAGGAATCTTCGGACGGCCTTTTTGTCGGTGGGCGGTGGAAAGGCCGCTACGGCGCGAGTCTTCTCAGGGTCAGGACTTACACCTTCGTTGCTCACAACGTGGCCCAGGAACTTCAGTTCGCCGTAGGCAAACCGGCACTTCGTCGGCTTGAGGGTGAGTCCTGCGGTCCTGATTGCCTCAAAAACGGCACGAAGGCGTCGCAAATGCTCGTCGAAGTTGGCCGAGAATACCACGACGTCGTCGAGGTAAACGAGACAGCTCTGCCACTTGAGGCCTGCCAGAACGGTGTCCATGACACGTTGGAACGTTGCCGGCGCCGTGCACAGTCCGAAGGGCATCACCTTGAACTCATACAGACCGTCGGGCGTGACAAAGGCAGTCTTTTCTCGGTCCCGTTCGTCGACCTCGATCTGCCAGTAGCCACTTTTAAGGTCCATCGACGAAAAGTATCGGGAGTGGCGTAGCCGGTCCAGCGTGTCGTCGATGCGGGGGAGCGGATACACGTCTTTCTTGGTGACCGCGTTGAGCCGCCGGTAGTCAACGCAGAAGCGAAGCGTTCCGTCCTTCTTCTTCACCAGTACGACTGGAGAGGCCCACGGGCTGCTCGAAGGCTGAATGATGTCGTCGTTCAGCATCTCTTTACTTGTTTATGGATGGCCTCTCGTTCCTTTGGGGAGACCCGGTACGGCGGCCGATGCACAGGGAGTGCTTCCTCGTTGGTAATGATGCGGTGTTTCGCCACTGTTGTCTGGCGCAGCCTCGACGTCGTCGCAAAGCAATCGCCGAACTCGGCGAGCAGGTCTTGGAGCTGTCGTCGTTCCGTGGCACTGAGCTTGGGGTTAACGTCGAGCTGCGGCGGTGGTGTACTGGGCTGCTGACACGGCGAGGGCTCGTCGGAGATCGCGGCGATTTCGGCGTCGGCCCGGAGTTCCTCGACGTGTGCTATAGTGGCACCTTTCGTGAGGTGCTGCGCCTCCGGTCGAAAGTTTGTCACGAGGACCACACAACGTTCATCCTGCAACTCTGCTACGCCCCTCGCGACGCCTATTCCTCTTCCGAGAAGCAGTTGGACATTGCCCTCCAGAAGGACTTTCCCGCGGGCGACTGCATCGGTCACGACGGGCACAAGAACACTCGACCTCGGCGGCAGGTTCACGTGGTCCGCAATGACTCGGACGGCGGCTGGCGTCGTTTTGGATCCCTCCGGAGGTAGCACGGGCTTTCGCAGCGTCAACCTGTTTGCTCCAAGGTCGATCACGGCACCGTACTCACAGAGGAAGTCCA
>JABSTQ010002710.1:0-19506 GCA_013358835.2 Ixodes persulcatus
GACACCGGAAGATTTTGGCGAAGAGACGCCATTTTATCTGCAGCCTCATTGCCTGCAATGCCCACATGGCTAGGAATCCAGCAAAACCTAATGTCGTGCCCATCCTGTAGGCCCTGCTGCACCTTACCACGCACAGTTAGGGTCAGCCGATTCTTTGTTGATAAAACAGAACATACCGCCTTAACAACACTCTGAGAATCTACAAAGATGATGGCTTTCTTTATTTTACTCTGAACTATATAATCAAGCGTCATCATGACCCCATAAAGCTCAGCAGTAAAAATACTGGCAAAAGTGTTTAGACGAGCGACTTTGGAAAAACGAGAAGAGTATACAGCCGCACCAACATACATTGACGACTTTGCACCATCAGTGTAAAAATGATTATAATCTTTGTATTTTTCCTCCAATGCAAAGAATTCCTGCAGTAAAATTAAAGGTGAGACTCTTTGCTTCCTGAATTTTGTGAAGCACCAGTCACAAAAAATGGGTTTGACATTCCATGGGGCAGTACGGTATGAACTATCCAAGAGGTTAAAGTCATGAGTCAAATTGAGGGAGGAGCGAAGACTCTCGACACGAAGACTCAAAGGCCGCACAACAGTTGGCTTATGGTTAAAGAGGCGAGAAAACCTAGAGTTTTGAATACAACTATAAGTGGGGGAGCTGGGGTTTGACAAAAGTTTGTAAGCATAGGTGAGGCTAAGCAGCTGTCGCCTTTCTTCAAGCGACATTTCATGACAGTCAACATACAAGCTAAGCACAGGGGAGATGCGAAAAGCACCAGATGCCAAACGCAGCCCAAGGTGATGTACTGGATCAAGCATTTTTAAAGCAGACGGTCTCGCAGAGGCGTAGACAATTGAGCCATCATCAAGGCGGGATCGAATGAGAGAAGAATATAGACGAAGGAGGCATTTCTTATCCGAGCCCCACGACTTGTGCGAAAGAACTTTGAGTATGTTCGA
The DNA here is from genome assembly GCA_013358835.2 of Ixodes persulcatus. NCBI lineage: Eukaryota > Metazoa > Arthropoda > Arachnida > Ixodida > Ixodidae > Ixodes > Ixodes persulcatus. The sequence goes on from JABSTQ010002710.1 coordinate 969, forward strand.
TGCCTGCATAGTTTTTTGCTTGAGCTGTTTGAGATGCGAAACAAAAGTAAGTTTACGGTCGAAAATAACTCCTAGAAATTTGTGCTCCGTTTTGACAGCAATGTTGTTGCCATATAAAAAGAGTGTAGGATCTAAACAGAGGCCACGCCTTAAAGAGAAAGGAACGCAAACAGTTTTTTTCCGGAGAGAACCTAAAACCTTTCTCATCAGCCCATGTAGTCATTTTATTTATGGCCAGTTGTAGCTGCCGCTCACAGCTAGACATATTACATGACGCTACATATATCTGAAAGTCATCGACATATAGCGAATAAGATACTGAAGGAGGAACGATTTTACCAAGAGAGTTAATTTTTATTGCAAAGAGTGTCACGCTCAGGACTCCACCCTGAGGAACACCATTCTCCTGAACGAACCAGTCTGATAAAGTTGTTCCCAACCGAACTCGAAAAGTGCGTTTACACAAAAAGCTCTTTATGCACTGAAGCATTCTACCGCGTATCCTGTACATAGAAAGGTCGCGCAAGATGCCATACTTCCAAGCGGTATCATAGGCTTTATCCAAATCAAAGAAAACAGATACACAATGCCGCCTGTTGACGAATGCCTCGCGCACAAAGGTCTCCAGCCGCACCAACTGGTCTGTTGTAGACCGTTCAGGCCGGCAGCCACACTGATATTATGCTGCTCAAGAAAATAAATAAGACGCCTGTTAATTAATCTTTCAAAGGCTTTCCCCATACAACTTGACAATGCTATTGGTCGATAACTTGCAGGGAGGGAAGGGTCCTTGCCAGGTTTCAACAGCGGTATAACCTCAGCCCGCTTCCATTCAACAGGAAAGTATGCATCCCTCCACAGGCCATTGAAGTAAGCGAGAAGGGCACTGAGTGACTCTCTAGATAAGTGGCGGATCATGTCGTAGTGAATTCCATCAGGACCGGGGGCTGAATTCTTGCGGGAGTTCAGGGCCACTTCGGGCTCAACCATTGTAAATGGCTGATTGTAAGGTGCAGACGCTCCTCCTGTGAAGCAGAGCCTCGTCTTTTCCATGCTTGCCTTACGCTTCAGGAATGCTGGAGAGTAATGGGCGGAGAATGAGGCTCCAGAAGAAGGAAAAGGGGGGATTGTAAAACAGCGGTATTTCCCCTCGACCTTGTGAAGTTTGTCCCACACTTCCTTTGCTGGAACATAGCTGCTGATGGAAGACAAGTAACCTCTCCAAGATTTTCCTTTAGCTTGCTTCCGTGTCCAACGGGCACAAGCTGTGCGCCTCTTGAATTCGATCAAGTTCACAGATGTCGGGTATCTACGAAAGACACCCCAAGCCTTATCTTGGTTATTCTTTGTGGTGGAACAATCCTTATTCCACCATGGCTTACATTTCTTGGGGATGTTCGATGAAGTTTGAGGGATGGAGCAAAGAGCAGCACCAATTAAATGCTCTGTGATGTAGGCTGTGGCATCGTCATGAGTTAACGAAGAGAACATAGAGGGGACAAGCTCGGATTTTTGGCTAAAAAGGGCCCAGTCCGCCTTTTCTAGCTTCCAACGCGGAGTCCGTTTCATGAGACTGGGAATAGATTTCACACTCTCCAGAGCAACCGGGAAGTGGTCGCTTCCAAAAGGATTATTTAAAACGCTCCATGTGAAACAAGACACCAAGGATGGGGATGAAATGGAAAGATCGATGGATGTAAATGAGTTGTGAGCTGCGCTAAAAAAGGTAGGCTCTCTGCTGTTCAAAAGACAGAGGCTAGATGACAGTAAAAACCGTTCAATGACCCCACCACGCGAGTCCTGGCGTGTGCTACCCCACAAGGGATGGTGGGCATTAAAATCTCCTAGAAGTAAAAAGGGGTGAAGGAGCTGAGTAACTAAATCATGAAGATAATGAATATGCAGTGGAACATTTGGTGGAATATAGATGGAAACAACGGTGATAAAGCGGTCCAAGAGGAGACGTACAGCTACAGCCTCAAGGGGTGTAGAGAGAGGAATCTGGGAACAAGCAACTCCACTTTGGACGATCACCGCTACACCACCAGATGAGTTTGATGTGGAACGATCCTTTCTAAAAACTTGGTGACGACGTAAAACAGACATATGGTGATTGTTAAGGTGTGTCTCTTGTAAAGAGAGAGCAATAGGACGGAGGTCGTCCATAAAAAAGTTAACATCGTCAATATTCCGTAAAAGGCCGCGGCAATTCCACTGCATAAAAACAAATTTTCTCATTTTGTAAATATATTAAAATCTTAGATAAAAAAGGAGGGTAAAGAAAGAAACGAGTAGATTCAATCTCAAACAGGCAGCCACATCAGGCACATCATTTAGGTGCAATTACAGGTTTTTTGCCTTTGTGTTTGGTCTTCGAAAGCTGCCACTCCATGTCGTCCTGATCGGATGCAGGAGTGGACAACTCTGTGCACTGCTCCATCGCCTCTACCTCTAAAGGTGGGGCGCTCCCTGTAGACCTGGGAAGGCTGGAGGTACGAGGTGGTAAACTCCGGCCCCGACCAGACCCAGCTGAAGAGGTGGACGAGGTACTGGGTGAGTTCTCACCCAGGTCCACCCGTTCCTGCCCCTTAGATACCAGAGAAGCACGAGGGTTGTGCCGCTCCTTGGTGGAGGAGGCCCTCTCCAGTGAGTTGGGGCGAGAGTGTCGCTCCTTCCCACCGGGGGAAGGCGTCGAAGTCAGGACGGGCATTGGCATCGCCTGCCTGTCCTGAGACTTGGGGGCAGCTGATGTGCTCCCTCCAGAAGGTGGGGGAAGCTGCTGCCCCTGCGGGGGGGTTGGGGCCCGAAGGGCCACTGCCAGGGCTTCAGGCGAGACCTGGGTGGCCTTCGATTCCGTTCGCGGTGGAGGGCCCCTGCGCACCGCGTCGGAGTACGTGCCTTTCGAAAGAAAGGAGAATCTTTGCTTTGCCTCTGGGTAAGATATGTTTTCTTTTGCTCTTAAGGTGAGAATTTCTTTTTCCTGTCGCCACGAGGGGCAAGAACGAGAGTATGCAGGGTGAGGACCCTTGCAGTTGACGCAGAAAGCTGCCCCTTCACAGATGTCGGCTAGATGGTCATGGCTGCCGCACTTTGCACACGTCTCCTTCCCTCGACAGCTGCGTGATCCGTGGCCAAAACGCTGGCAACGGAAGCACCGCTGGGGGTTGGGGACGTAAGGGCGGATGCGGCAGTTAAGGTATCCTGCCTTGATAGTTTCTGGCAGTGCGTTTCTTTCAAAAGTAAGGATTACGTGTTTGGAAGGAATTTCCTCACCATTTTTACGGAAAATGATGCGCTTAACGGCAACAACGCCAACACCTTGGAGTCCCTCAAAAAGTTCTTCCTCACTAGTGTGTAAGAAGTCGTCCTCGGAGAGGACCCCACGGATGGTGTTGAGCGTGCGGTGAGGGCTAACCGACACTTTTACATCAAGAAAACTAGTCAGCTTCAGGATCGCTTCACTTTGTTTTTTTGGTGGTTACCTCCACTAGGAGGTTTCGGAGTGCTGCTTTTTAGCCTTGTAGGAGAACCCGACAAAGTTTTCTAGTACCTTCGCAAAACAAAAGGCGACAGCTTTGCAACAGGTTTTTGTTCATCAAGCGAATGAATAACGAAAAACTTTGTAAATGTTTCTCCTTCAGAGTCTTTGTCGATGGTTTTGGGTTCAAGGCAACGCCTTTTAAAGGCCTGCCCTGAACGGGGTTTGGAAGAGAGGGGCGCCATAGGAGGGCAAAGAGTGTTCAGAATCCGCGGTGCACCGCCCACCACCGAGCCCAACAAGGGGTTAGGTAACGCACCATAACAAGAAGGGCTTGGCTGGAGACGTTACACTAACAGTGCTGCCGGGAAACTATACCCAAGTGTGGGTCAAGACAGAGGTCCATCGCCACCCAAGGTTAGCCCTTGCCGCCAAAGAGGGGTGAAAAGGGAGTAAGAGAAATGAGAGAGAAGTAAGAGAAACAGGAAAGGTAAAACTGAAAGATCGGAGGGGATAGTAGAAGAAAAGGCGACTAGGCTGAATCATCCTGGCCGGGCCTTACCAGGACTCCCGTCTACGAGAAGCGGGGGCCGAAGTGGTGTATTGCCTCACCCGGGGGGCCCCGAAGGGTCCAAACCTACCCCGGGCTCGGCTCAACCACCAGGATGCCCTTTTCCCCGGACACGGGAAAGCCACGCACAGCCAGACGTGGGCGGGCGAACCCGCATGGCTCGGGGTCCGTGGTGACGCCACTCACCAAACACCTGCTTTCACAGGTGCCCCCTGCGGGGCTCGTGGTCTTAAAATTAAGATTAGAGGCACCGCTAGTGCGTACGGCCAAGCGTATTGTCACGTTTGTCTTCTAAATAATTGTATTTTGAAAAATGCTTCAAAGCGCGCTGAAAACAGTCAAAACGGTCATGTTTTTGGATTTTATTAAAAATCTTCAGCGTCTCAAGGGAAAATTGAAGGGCCGTACAACCTTCACTACGTATTCATAAGTAACCTCCAAAAGAATGAATACTATTCTGCATTCCTGAAACTCAGGTTTGTGTAGCGAAATGTGCCCATTGAGTGACGAGCTGTTGAATCCCCCTTAAGTGATGGAGGTGCGGGGTACTGCCCTCACATGCTCACGTCTAGGATATCCTGGAACAGCCGTGACCCCAGCCCAGCTAGGGACGCTCACATCGAAGGAAGCACGTCGTTAAGCACCGACGTTCGCTTAAGCCAACGACAGCAAGGCCTACCAGCGAAGTACGGGCTTCTCTCGGACAATGCTTCAGCATGGACCGAGGCCTCAGACACCGGGATCATGTCTTTCCCTGCTGCCCCAAGCCAAATATTCTTCCAGGTTTCGCGAACACCGAAAGCTTTCCACGGTGAACTTTACGAAGACGCGGAAGACTGTTTCGAGCATTTTGATCGGGTAGCGATACTCAACGGCTAGGACGATTCGTTAAAGTTACGGAACGTTTACTTCTCACTTGAGGACGTAGCCCCCGTTTAATTGGAAAACCGAGAAACAAGCTTCACGTCGTGGGATGAATTGAAGTCCCAGCTCCTGCGGACCTTCGCCAACGCACAGCGCAAGGAGAGGTCTGAGCAGTTGCTTCAGGCAAGAACGCAGCACCCCAATAAAGGCGTCGCCGCGTACGTAGAAAAGGTGATTCGCCTCTTCCGTCGTGCCTACCCGATCATGACCGAAGAAAAGAAGGTGCGGCACCCGATGAAAGGCGTCAAGCAAGACCTTTTCGGAGGCGTCGTGAGGAATCCTCCTTCGACGGTGGCCGAGTTTGTCGCAGAGGCATCTACAATCGAGAAAATGCTACAGATGCGCTCCCGGCTGTACGAACGCCAGTTGCCGACTGCCTCGCAAGACAACCTAGTAACGGCTCTCGGTAGCACCAGCGACGTTCTTCGTGAGCTTATTCGAGGGTTTGTCCGTGAGGAATTTCAAAAGTTACAGGCGCCAGTACTTCAACCCACCGTCGCCCCGGTGTCAGCAATCATCAGGGAAGAAGTGCAAAACGCCCGTGGCGTAACACCAGTGCAGGAGGGAGCCTCGGAGCCCTCGGAACCCTAGCCTGCGTACCGCCGAGAGTCCCGGTCGCAGTCACCACGACGTTCAGCTTCGCCGATGCACCGACCCCGACGTGAAAGCCTGTTGCCCGTCGCTCCTCGCCGGGGAAACTAGGCGCGGCAACCCCTGGAGGTAGAGTTGCCGAAGACCACCGATGCCAAGATCCTCCACAAGCACCGGAGGGCCCGCACTCGAACGCCCCCAGAGACCGAAATGGCGCTCCTGCAATGGTAAAAAATAACCTAAACATCGTCATCGACGGCCACGACGCGTCGGCTCTCGTCGACACTGGAGCAGACTAATCCGTCCTAGTGGAGGCTCTCCCAACGTCCTCGGAAAGTGACGACGCCATAGGATGGCCTACAGATACGGATTGCCGGGGGACATCTTATCACGCCAGTCGGAAATGTACTGCTCGCGTCGAGATTCACGGCGAGACGAGTCCGGTGAAGTTTGTCGTTCTACAAGACTGCGCGAGAGACGTTATAGTCGAAATTAACTTCTTGTGCGAATACGGCGCCGTCATCGACCTGGAAGCCAACGAGTTGAGGCTGCGGAACCCTGTTGTAATTCCCGAGGATCAGAAAACTATGGCATCAACGTCGGCTACAGTGCGTGTATTCTCCGACCACGTGAACTTACCACCACGATCGAGTGTACTTGTGCCTGTCGGAATCGAAAAAGGCATCTGCGGAAAAGCTCTGCTGGAAGGTAGCATCCAGCTGCTCCTAGGAAGAGGGATCGCTCTCGCAAGAGGCATCGCGGAGCTCCAGGACGGACACACTGTTGCACTCGTCATTTATCTGAAGCCTTATCTGAAATCACGGGACATGCTTTTCTATCCTCCGGAGATGTTTAAACAGTTTGTGACAGCAAAGTGTTATCACATGAGCTTCTTGACACAGTATGCAAAACCCGGGACCTCGCACTTTTCGAATCATAACTACAGACAATTGCGTCTTCTCTGCACAAGGCAATGAGGTGGTGGCACCCATGAGACATTTGGGTCATGGACTGTCGATTCTTTAAATGTAGCTTATTTTGTGGCTCTTATGGCAGGCATTGTTCCAACCATTTTCGCTGAACATATGTCAATGCCAACGACAGATCAGCAGCCAACCAGTGCCGCCGTCAGCCACTGGCGCTCTGCCGGTGGCACGATACCAGCCCAGCGACCCACATAGTGCCACTCTCGGCCACTGGTGCTCTGCCGATGGCACAATACCAGCACAACGACCAACCTTGTACCAGCCTCGGCCACTGGTGTTCTGCCGGTGCCATGATTTCAGCTCGGTGGCCGACCCAAAGCCGCCCTCAGCCAATGGCGTTCTGCCGGTGCCATGATCTCAGATCGGCGGCCGACTCAAAGCCACCCTCGGCCAATGGCGTTCTGCCGGTGCAACAGATCGGTGGCCGACCCAAAGCCGCCCCCCGTTACTAGAGTTCTGCCGGTGCCACGATACCATCTCGGTGGCCTACCCAATGCCGCCCTCAGTCACTGGTGTCCTGCAGGTGCCACGATCTCAGCTCGGTGGTCAACCCAAAGCCACCCTCAGTCACTAGCGTTCCGCCGGTGACACGATATCATCTCGATGGCCAACCCAATGCCGCCCTCGGCCACTGGCGTCCTGCCGGTGCCACGATTTCAGCTCGGTGGCCGACCTAGAGCCGCCCTCGGCCACTGAAGCTCTGCCGGTGCCCCGGTATCAGCTCGGTGGCCAACCCAATGCCATCATCGGTCACTGGCCTGCTCCCACTGCCGTGATTTTAGCTTGGTGGCCGACCAGAATTCACCTTCGGCCACTGGTGGTCTGCCGGTGTCACTATGTCAGCTCTATAGGCCCGTAGCTCTCAAGTTTTGAGCAGCGCTCCAGGCGAGCAAAATATAATATTTGGCTCGCGTTTCGAATATGGGTCAATACGCTTCCCCACTACAGTTTTTTCTCCTCCGTTCCATTCTAAGTGCCATCGTAGCAGAGGCTACAAGAGCGAGCTCCGAGCTTTCAGTGTCCCTGCCAAGCACGCGCGCTCGTGCAGTGCGAGCATCGTTCAGAGGAACATGCTTTGGCAAGTAGCCTCGGCTTCGCTATCAAGTAAAGTGAAACATACGGGCTCACGGAAGCCATGAAAGAAAGCAATAAAATAATAAAGCTGAAAGGAATGTTTAATGGGACGCTGAGGCCGCGAGCTGAATATTCATTTTTTTATTTTAGTTTCTTTTTTTATACGTTTTGTTATCGCGCGTCTACAGATGCTGACAGACGCTTGTATTCGAACGCTGCACGTGCAAAATCGAACGTTAAAGCGCCGCCTGGGTGGTGCTGGACATGGTCGCGTTTTGCGGATGCGATCGCGCCCCCTGCCCGAGAGCAACGGGTCTATGGCCGACCCAATGCCGCCCTCGGCCCTTAGTTTTCTGTTAGTGCCCGGCCATCGGTGTTCAGCCGATGCCCGAGCCGGGCAAATTGTGGCCGGTGCTTGGCCATAGGGCCCGGTCCTCCCAAAGCCCGGGCACGTCGGCTTTTCCTAGATCGAGGGACCATAAAAAGATAATGCAGTGAGTGCGCAGGCGAGCTGGTGGATGTTAACCATTTTGTCCTTAGCCCGAGACTGAGGCTGGAAAAGAGGAAAGTTTCAAAGTAGAAGAAAAATGAACAGCTGTGTTAGAGACGTGTCCTCGACTGTTAATTTTTCTTCTACTTTGAAACTTTCCTCTTTTCCTGCCTCAGTCTCGGGCTAAGAACAAAATGATTACCATAAAAAGGTCGGCACCGACCTTTTTCACAGGGCATCGGCTGATGAAAAATGGCTCGGCCAATGATTTATGGCCAGCCTTCGGCCGTGCTCTCCGCGCTACTGGGTATGTACTTTTTCAAAAGTTTTTGAAATATTGATCTACACCCGTGTTTATTTTTACTTCTGTCAGAAACTGAGCACCGTTCAACATGGATTTGTAAGAGGTCGTTCTGTAGAGACAAACGTGTGTTCACTACTCAATTACACTGCGCTGTTTGATGTTGCGCGAGGGCAAGTCGATATTGTTTATTTTGATTTATCGAAGGCTTTTGATAAAGTAAACCACAAATTGCTTCCAGATAAGTTTCTTTATATAGTGTCACCACTACTGTTATTGTGGTTCAGTAGTTATCTGAATGATCGTTAGAGCAATGTATGTGTCTTGAATAGCTTAGACGTTTTTATACTAACTTCGGGTGTACCTCAAGGGTCAGACCTCGGGCCGCTTTTTGTTCTTGTATTTATTAATGACATTGAATCTTGCGTAAGGAATGCGCAGTTGCTCTTGTTTGCAGACGATATCAAGCTATTTTTAAAAAATCTGTCGACGAATGATTGTGTGCTTTTACAAGATGAGGTTGCCCGCATCTCAAGGTGGTGTTTTGATAACTTATTAGTGGTCAATCCAGATAGAACAAAACTTCTGACGATGTGCAAAAAAACGTGAAATAATTTCTTATTCGTATCTACTTGGCACTACTTCAACTGAACATGTTCAGGAAATCCGTGACCTAGGTGTTTATTTTGGCAGCTACCTTTCTTTTTACTACCACATAACCCAAATCTCTGCTTTTTGAATGTTAGGAGTAATATCTCACCTGACGCGTGATTCTTTTAATCCTCTTTGTGTCCTTCGCTTGTTTTGCTCTTCGGTTCGTGTTAGGCTCGAGTTTTGTAGTCCCGTATGGAATTCGCTGACGGTAACTGATACAGCAAGGATATAAAAAGTTCAGAGACGATATTATTGCATTGTGTAGGATATATATTATCAGAGATGTTTTTTTTAACTATGAATTCATCCTTAAAGAGCTCTTTTTACGCGACTTGTCGAAAAGAACAGCTGCTCGTGATCATTTATTTTTACATATAGTGCTTCATGGACGATACTAATTTGTCGTCATTATTGCAATTTCACGTGCCGGCTCGTCTTTCTAATGTTCACGCATATTTTACCCATCTATTGAAGCAAAATTGTCAGTACTAATAAAATGCAGAACTGTTTGAATAATCTGTCTCCTCATGTTGACGTACTTTCAGATCTGTCTGTTTTTAAAAGTGAGCTTGAGTTGCATCTTTATGGTTCTTAATCTGCATGGCATTCCCGTCGAATGTGAATATTAACCTGTACTGTGTTTTGATTTTGATGTATGTTCCACCCTATTCTGACCGGCTGGTTGTTCTGGGGCATCAAAGAAATAAAGCATTATTATTACTATTATTACTTCTTAGCGGCTGTGTTGTTTTTGTCACATGTAAACAAATATGTTCAAAATGAAAAAAAAAATATAATATGCCAAGGGTTACTTCTTATCCTAATTTTTTTTTTACATTTTGATTTGCAATTTTGTACGTGGTGTTTCAAGTCCAATTAAAGTTTTTCGGTTCTCTAGTATTTTTTTTTTTTTTGTGACCATAAAACTCCTCTGCAGCAGTTGCTGCTGCCATCGTTGCCGTGGCTGCTTGCATGACCCTTTGTGTGGACCCGTCCAGCAGTAGATTCGCTTCCTCCAGCTGCTGCTGTCTCTCTGTCTCTTGCAGAAATTTCTGTGCAGCCTCCCAGCACCAAGGTCGGCTGTACTGCAGATTAGTTGGAGCCTGCTGCACCGCCTCCTGTGGCACATTCGCACTTGTTCCGTTCCCCGAGGGACCAGGCTGTGCTTCTGTTCCCCTGGAGCTGTCACTGAGAGAAATGCATATGTAAAAAATGGCCAGGTTTGGTTCTTGTCAGTATGGGCATAGAGAACACATTGTGGAAAACCCTGATGAAGATGCCGATGCTGTGCCAAAATTAATTCATACATGTGGGTGCAGAAGACAAAGTTTGCTAGCTAAGTTGGTTTATGCATTGACGTGCAGGCTTGAGGTCGGAGCACGGTGTTGTTACTTCTACTCGCACAATTGCCCAACACATTGTGTGGGAAAATGCGCATTTGGTTGTGAAAAGCTTGTGCATGCATCTGTGTGTACACTTTCACTGCTAAAGGTTAGAATGCAGCCGTGTAGCTATGTGATTAACAGTTCATAATATTGGTGGTCACATATCCAGACAAACCACGTTGCACTGTGCACTGCACATTGATAGGATAACTTCAAACATTACAAGCACATAGTTTCACTGGCATTCATTCTGGTGACACAGGTTACCATCATGGAGGAAGTTAACTTCACAATCAGAATGAAGGTAGTGTTTGAGCCAATCTTCCTAAATTAGTAAAGCTAGCATAAGGATGGTTGTACTGAGTGTGGTCTTTTAATCTGCATATTTAGAGCCTAGACAGTTAGCATAAAAAAGCCATTGCCACTTTGTTGCATTTTAGTTTTATAAGGTGATGGTAAACAGCTTTACCATCTGCTCTGCCATCGCTAGCCGTCCTATTTCATAAATTCGTAGCTTCGGTGATACTCCTACAGCCTCGTTGAAAACAATTAGAAATCTAGTAGCGGTGTGCCTCATCTGATTCTGCAGTGAACTGTGGAAGACTGTGTCGTGACTTATATTTCCAGCAGCCTTTGAGCTTTTGTGGTTAAAATAAAACTGGTCTTTATATAAACGTACTCAGCAGTAATGCTATTCAAATGGCAACATGCCCATCTTGAATGACACTGTTACGATCTGAGCGATTTTCCTGTTATCAACATTTGTTCTCGTCTTCTAGAGTCTTGCCTGGAGCGACAGTTCTGCTTCACTATGACCGGTTCCTTAACAAGTTGTCACACAATCGGGTTTAGAAACCAGTCACCTATTCTTACATGTCGTCTATGGTGACATTCAACCCGCCCAGGTTGGGCGAGTCCTCGCCGATCACCTCGAGGGCGGCTTCGACGAGAGGCGTCAGGACATGGGGGTTTGGCCCAGCACTTATGAATTAAAGGCATAGTAACTTATACCCCTGTCAGACGGGCACCTTGAATGTCATTTACGCTAAAGGCCTTTAGGATTTTCAAATGACATTTAAGTCGTGTCGTGTCAGACGGGCAACTCAAATGTCATTTAGGTGATGTCTATCACGATAGCGGTCTGTTGTTAACCCGGCAAACTGGTGTTTATTTTATTGTTTACTAAGTAAATAAAATGTAATGAATTCTCAGAATATAAAATTCAAACACGGTGATGAAAACTAAGTACACGTTTTGAAGGAGACAAGGTGTTTTGTGGCAACTATTACACGACGTCAGCAATCCCAAGTAATCCGTAGCCGTAGCCGTTCCGCCGCTTGGCTCGTCTGCTTTCGGAACTCCGTGCATCTTGCTCGCCGTTGTTCCTCGCGCTCTTTCGTTCTTCGCCGGATTCGTATACCTCGTTGACGTTTAAGTCTGCGATCGATTCAAGCGAAGACCGTGACCCTGTAGCGATGGAGCCTGCTGACGACAATGATCGTAGTGCGATGGATCCGGAACTGCCGGAACGTCGGATCGCGTTCCTGACGCGCAACTGAGACCGCGAGTATATTAAACAAATATATCGCAAAAGGTGTGCGAGATATACACGTTATAAGCATTTTTTTCTAAAAATAATTGCTACGAGCATTGTTTTCAATTGTATTTATATTATTTATAATGTTTTATTTCAATTCGCGGAACTTGTGCAGACCGCTGTTGACGAGACTACACATTTACGAGCCGTAAATGAGTTTGGGAGAACTCAGTTGAGCTCGAATGTCATTTAAGTCAAATGTCATTTGAGTTGCCGTGTGACACTGCCTAAATGACATTTACACTGAATGTCATTTGGGGTAAATGTCATTTGAGGTGCCCGTCTGACAGGGGTATTAGTCTCGTCTACTACTTACTCGGGTCACAAGCAAACACAGAGGAGGTGGGGTTCACTATTCAAGCAGGTATGTAAATGGAACATTCATGGGAAAATCAAAATTAACACAAATGCTGCATGAGACATTCTTTTAAGCATTCAGTAATTGCCAGATAACATTGCTGATACTGTAGACTATGTGATCATGCAATTTTTATTTTCTTACAGTTTGGCCTGTCGACCTCGGTTGGCCTCGACCACTGTGCACTCTAAAAAAATTGCGTTAATATTGCGTCCTCAGTTTTCGGTCTTCCACTAGAACTGTTTTACGAGTCCCGTACAGCCTGTGCAGAACTGGTACATAAACAGCAATGAATGGTCTTCAGATGCTGTAACATTAATTTTACTGTTGTTTTTGGAAGATGATATGTCAACTCCCGGCAGAGGGCAAAGGTGCACGATTATACAAAAGTCCACATTCACGTGGCTTGGTTTGATTGTTCATATAGTATCACTAAAGCAATGCAATATATATTTTTTTTTTTTAAATTTCAAAATTCAATGGACTTACCTGTGCGCTGGTCATGCTTCTTGTATGAACTGTACATTTTTCTGGTCTTTTCTAAAAGGTTTTCCCATCACTGCTGCAGCGGTCTGGAGTTTGCAAATAGCCCATGGCTCTGGAAATGTCATCCTACCCTATTGAAAAAACCAGCTTAAGCTGGTCCCAGCTTCAAGCTCGGTTATTGCTCCAGCATGCCCAGTTCGGCATGCTGGTCATGCCGGTTGATCTGCTCCCAGATTCAAGCTAGCTTATTGTCCCAGCATGCCCAGTTTGGCATGCTGGTGGATCTGGTCATGTTGGTTGAACTGGTCATGCTGGTTAAGCTGGTGGACGTCCCCACCAGTTTGACCAGTTTAAATTGACACAGAATAAACAAGACAAACTCTCCACAAAAGCCAACTCGGCATCCAATTGATTATTTTCGTACTCGCGGCCTGCTTACCTGAGCTCAGATGCTACACATCCTCGGCACCTGTGAAAGCTGGTGTTTGGAGAGTGGCGTCTCCACGACCCCGAGCCCCGCAGGGGGCGCCTGCACTTTAGGTGCTAGGTGCTTGGTGAGTAGCGTCACTACGAACCCCGAGCCATGTGGGTTCGCCCACCCACGTCTGGCTGTGCGTGGCTTAACCCGTGTCCGTGGGAAAGGGGACCCTGGTTGTTGAGCTGAGCCCGGGGTATGTTTGGACCCTTCGGGGCCCCCCGGGCGAGGCAATACACCGCTTCGGCCCCTGCTTCTCGTAGACGGGTGTCCTGGCTTGGCCCGACTAGGATGATTCAGTCAGTCGCCTCTTCTACCCTCTTCTTCCTCCTTTCACTTTTCCTCCCACCTCTCTCTCCTTTTTTCTACACTCTCTTCCTTCCTTTTTCACCTTCTTAGGCGGCAAGGGCCAACCTTGAGTGGAAACAGGTCCTGTCCCTGCAACCACACTAGGGTATAGTGCCCGGGCAGCACTGGTAGAGTATTTGTGTCAGCCAAGCCCATCTTTCTATGGCACATAACCTACCCCCTTGTTGGGCTCCGTGGTGGGCGGTGCACCCGGGCACTGAATTTCCTTCCCATCTATATGGGTTCGCAAACTAAAAACCTCCCGATCGGGCCCTGAAAAGGGTCCGCACCGAAGTACCGTTTCAATTTGAGATGTCTTTTGTTTCCGAAAAGTTTTCAAGATTCCTAGTTTTACATTCTGAAAATGAAAAGCCACTGGGCAAACTGTCCCCCTTCCTTGTAGCCAAGGTACTAGAAGGCGTTGTTGGTAAGAACTTTCATGCAAAGAAAATGGCATCCGGAGACCTCCTTGTAGAGATCAGTAGAAAACAGCAAAGGGACGCCCTATTGGCTCTGAATTCTGTTTCGGACTACGAAGTCACTGTTACTCCGCACCGCAAATTGAACACTGTTCAAGGGGTTATTTCCGAGGACGACCTGCTAGACACATCGGACGCAGAGCTGGTGGAGGGCCTTGCTAGCCAAGAAGTTGTCGCTGCGCGACAAATCAATATTCGTCGTGATGGCACAGAACGAAAAACAAAGCACATCATCCTAACCTTCGACAGCACCACTCTCCCTGCGACTGTAAAGGCAGGCTACCTCCAGTGCAGAGTCCGACCTTACGCGCCGAACCCCCAACGGTGCTTCAAGTGCCAGCGGTTCGGCCATGGGTCACGTAGCTGTCGGGGGGCCGACACATGTGCTAAGTGCTCAAGCAAAGAACATGTTGCCGACAACTGTGACAATGAGCCAAAATGTGCGAACTGCGAAAGTAACCACCCTTCATACTCGAGTTTTTGCCCTCTTTGGAAACAAGAAAAAGAAATACTGACGCTGAAAGCCAAAGAAAACATACCATATGTAGAAGCAAAGAAACGATTTTCTTTCTTATCGAAGGGTGGATATGCCGAGGTCGTCCGCAGGGGACCGGCACGACCAGTGACGGCATCAACGGGAACCCAGACGTCTCCGGATGATCTGCGGGTCTCGTTGAAGTCCCCTCCTAAACCAACAGGAAAGGTGCCAGCGGCACCGGGTCCCAAGCCCAGGGTGGATGATGGCTCACCAGCATCCATTTCAGAACAGGGGAAGGCTCCCCCTGCGACTTTTCCTCCGGGTAGGGGCCGGCCCACCCCGCACATTTGGTCCGAATAGGCCTGGTGAGCCGTGACGGCAGTCGACCCCCCAGGGGCGGCCGTCGGCGCCGCATGAGGAGCCCATGGACGAGAGTGGACCCAGATCCGACGAGGAGGCTCCCTCCTCAGGATCGGTGTTTACTTTCTCTGGCCCCAGTGACTCCACTGGAAGGCAGGCAGATTTGTCGAAAAAGGAAAAACGCTCCACGTGTAAAAATTGATTTTAAACCATAGTGATGTCATCTTAAGTTTCGTTCTGTTTTTTAGTTTATTTTTTATATTTACTTTTTTTATTGCTATGAGTAAACACATGGGTGTCATGCAATGGAACTGTCGCGGCCTTCTTCGTAATATTGATGACGTGAACATGTTTCTTGATGAGCTCCGTCCCGTGGCACTCTGTTTATAGGAAACTCATCTCAATGACAATCATACACAGATCTTATGTTGTCACCAAGTGTTTAGGAAGGATCGCCTGTCCCCCACTCCTTCCGGTGGTGTTGCACTAGTAGTGCAAAGTGGGGTGGTGTGTGCTCAAGTACCTCTTCAAACACCACTTGAGGCAGTGGCAGTTCGTGTCCTTTTTGATCGCCTCATCACCCTCGTATCGCTCTACCTTCCACCTAACAGTCCATTGCATCTCCATGAACTCCAAGGTCTCGTAGATCAGCTGCCCAAACCTTTTTTAATCTTAGGTGATTTTAATGCCCACCATCCTTTGTGGGGAAGCTCTCGTCAAGATTCCCGTGGTGGAGTTATTGAACGGCTCCTGTCGTTATCTGGACTCTGTCTTTTGAATAAGAAAGAGCCAACCTTTTTTAGTTCTGCTCATAACACATTCACATCAATAGATCTTTCGATTTCATCACCATCTTTACTTCCATGTTTTTCGTGGAAGGTTTTAAATAATCCTTTTGGAAGCGATCACTTCCCTATAAGTTTAGAAACAGATATACCTCTTCCTTCGCTTTTGACCCGCCTTCCAAGGTGGAAGTTTGAGAAGGCCGACTGGGCTCTGTTTGGTTCAGAAGCTGTGTTTGACCCATCCTTATTTACTAGTATGTCTGCAGAGGAGGCGACAACTTATGTCACTGAATGTTTAATTAATGCTGCTGCATCGTCTATCCCACAAACCTCTGGTAAGCTCCCCAGGAGATGCAAACCCTGGTGGAACGAAGAGTGTACAGCCACTCGAAAGAAACAAAATAGGGCTTGGGGAATTTTCCGCCGATATCCGACGCCTCTTAACCTGATTGAATTTAACAAAAGCAGAGCGAAGGCTCGATGGACGAGAAAACAAGCCAAAAAGACATCATGGGTTAAATATATTTCAGCCCTAAATAGCTTTGTGCCGTTAAAAGAAGTGTGGGACCGCCTGCGGAAGGTCCGAGGAGATTACCAATCCTTTCGAGCTCCTCTCTTTTCCTCCTCCTCTGTATCACTCAAAGATCAAACAAACATCCTTGGCGAACATTTTGAGCTTATCAGTAGTTGCTCAAATTTCAGCGCAAAGTTTAAGAAGTTCCTGTTTATTGCTGAAAAGCAGTCAATCTCCATGTTAGGGTCTGCCACTGTTTCATACAACAAACCATTCACTATGAGTGAACTCAAAGTAGCACTTGCTACAAAAAAGCAGGCTGCACCAGACCCAGATAAAATTCATTATGAAATGCTTAGACACCTGTCCCCTCAATCAGTTTGCCATTTGCTGACGTTTTTTAATCACCTATGGAAACAAGCTGCGTTCCCTCATAGCTGGAAATGTTCTCATGTTATACCTCTCTTGAAACATAGAAAAGATACCTCCATCCCCACAAGCTACCGCCCCATCGCACTGACTAGTTGCCTGTGGAAGACATATGAAAGGCTCATGAATCGGCGTCTTCTTTATTTTTTGGAGGCTGAGAACTTTTTTGATGTTAACCAGCGTGGATTTCGAGAGGGACGATCAACGACAGATCACTTGGTTCGCATAAAAACCCTTATTCGTGAGGCATTTGTGCACCGAGAACATTGTGTTTCGGTATTTTTTTTATATGCATAAAGCATATGATACCGCATGGAGGTATGGAATCCTTCGAGATCTCAAAACTGCGGTGTGCGTGGCCGATTGCTTCCGTGCATACGAAACTTCCTAACTGAACGAACCTTTCAGGTTCGCTTAGGTGGCACACTGTCAGATGTCTTTTGCCAAGAAAATGGGGTCCCTCAAAGAGGAGTTTTAAGTGTTACCCTTTTTGCTGTTAACATCAACAGTCTTGCAAGGCTGATTCCGCCATCGGTATCTTATTCTCTTTATGTAGACGACGTGCAGATCTCCTTCTCTTCATGTAACCTCTCCAGTTGTGAACGGCAACTGCAACTCACTATCAACAGGATGAGCAAATGGGCGGATGAAAACGGTTTCAAGTTTTCACCCGAAAAAACTGTTTCTGTTCCCTTTTCATTGCGCCGAGGATTGTCTTTGGACCCCACTTTGCATCTCAATAACATAGACATATCTGTTCAACAGATATTTCCGCGTTTGCGTGAAACGCGAATGCTTAAGGTCTTTAAATGTTGTCAAGGTATTGTCCCACATTTTATGGGGATCGGACAGACGATGCCTCTTACGATTATACAACTCCCTAGTTCGGTCTCGCCTTGACTACGGTGCAGCCGTGTATGATTCGGCACGACCCTCTACTTTGAAGATGCTAGATCAAGTTCACCACTTAGGGCTCAGACTTGCCTCCGGTGCATTTCGCACATCACCTGTGTTAAGCCTATATGCCGATACAGATCAGATGTCGCTTGAGAAACGCAGACAGTACCTGAGTCTTTGTTATGCTTATCGGGTCTATTCTAATCCACAACACCCAGTGTACAGTGCCATTCATACCTGTCGTTTCTCTCGACTTTTTGAAAACAAGCGGAGCATTGTACGGCCACTCAACTTTCGCATTCAAACTTTTAGTGCTTCCCTTCATGTCCCACTTCATGATGTTGCCGTGCTAAATTACAGGGACAGAGTTGCTCCTTGGGACGAAGTCCCAATCGTTTGCGACTGGACACTTACAAAATACAGTAAGCGGGTCTTACCTCCCCACAAGTTCTCCAGCAGGAGTTCCTTTCATTGCAGGAGACATATAGAGGTTACACTGAATTCTATACCGATGGGTCGAAATCCTCGTCTTTTGTAGGCTGCGCAGTATGTTCTTGTTCCTTTATGAAATTTCTTCAACTTAACTGTGTGGCAAGCATCTTTACTGCAGAGCATTATGGCATTTTACTATCTCTTGATCACATACTAAAAAACAATATAAGGAAAGCTATTCTCTTTGTTGATTCTCAAAGCGCATTACTGGCTGTGTCCTCACTTCTCCCTACAAAGAATCTTCTTACTCTACACGTACGAGGTAAATTATATGGAGCGCTCCAACTCGGACATGACATAAAATTTTGTTGGGTACCAAGTCATGTTGGGAATCCAGGGAATGAGAAAGCTGATAGATTGGCTGCATCTGCCAAGGATTCTAGTAG
>JABSTQ010002711.1:0-22641 GCA_013358835.2 Ixodes persulcatus
GGGTGAGGGGGTTGAGGTGGCTGGGATGTTTCTTACTGGGGTGTGGGGGGGTGTCAAAATTTGTGTGTATATTCTAGGGCCCGCCGGATTCGGGGGGAGGGGGCGAAGCCCCATAAGCCTCCCCCTCCGCCCCCCCGCCCCCCGCCTTCGTCACTGGATGATACCATCTATGGGGAGCATCCTACATTCACAGGCTGCCATAAGCATGTGCAAAGCCACTGAACTCGTACCACAATGGTAAGATAGTTGCTGACATTCTCACCTTACGTAGTAGTCTTTCTTTAGTACATATGCTCGTTTTTCCTTCACACATCTACTCTGCTTCAGCTTGTCGTTTATGCTTGATGGTGGACAAGTCAACAGTGCGTATTTGCTCTGCATCACAGGTAAATTTCGAAATCCAGTTCACAATACTCTATAATTTTAATGAGTTGTGTCACTTTGGAAAAAAAAAACAATTATTTAATTAGTATCTAACCCTTGACATTAAAAATGCTTAGGCGAAGTAGCAGAAATGGTATCTTTATTTTTTTTTCTTGGTCACGGAGATGAGAACCATCCACAAGATTGCACTGGCTACATTCCTCGTCTACAATAGGTAACAATGTGACCACACTCTGCCAGACTAAGCTTCTGCTGTCTAACAACTCACGATTCATTTTAGGACATACCTGTTCATAGTTCATTGCAGGCATCAAACAGTGTTTCTTAGGACTGTCCGAAGACTGATAGGCAACTCCAGAAGCTTGGCGTGAAAAGGTAAAAATATCTAATTGTTATAATAAAATTCCATCAGCAACCCATCCAGGTTTTTATTGCGTTATTGACAGTAGCTACAAACCGCAATAAATGGTCATCTGTATACATAGGCAATAAGCGTGCACTAACTTCGAAGTGGTAGAAACCCTGAAGTTTTAACGTCAACTTACCACCATGTTGTTAATGGCAAAGTGGTGTTTGCGGCAAAGAGTTGGAGTCCTTCAGAACGGTGACGGTCTCCTTCAGACTGATGATGATGGTCACGAAGTTTCAGTTAGATTCTAGGTTCAGTCAACGCACCCCACGACGTCGGTGTGCTTGCCATGGTGGCGACGAAAGCCTTCTTTCGCACATCCCTCAGCTGCCTCGGTCCGGGGTTTTGTCGACCCAGCCGTCTCTTCCCAGCCGGTTGACAGCAACACACGCGACGGCCGTCACGGCTCTGATCACCATTGACTGGGCATTAGCTATGTGATCATCGGTGGCAGCCGCGCCCTTGTAGCTCCCCGTTGCGACAAGTCTCAGTGCGATTCGACTATACTTCGTTTCACCTTATGTTGTACCGCAGCGAAGGTTAGACGCGCGAGCTCATAGCGTTGGCAGCCGCTCTTAAGTCACGAGAGCTTGTGCCGCCGAGATGTGCCCCAGAGCAAGGAGCTCGCGCTTGTAGCCTTTCCTGCGGTACATCATAAGGTGAAACAGAGTATAGTAGCTGCTGCTCGACGGTCATCATCTCTCATCGTCGCCGTCTCTCGTCGCGCAGCTGGTCACACTGCGATCGCATGGTGCTTTTCGACAAGCGGTATTGTCGTCACAAACAGTCGTCGTGCATCGCGAAGCCAACCGGGTGCTCGCGGAAAATCCGCCCTTGTACTACTTGTACGCGTTGGTCGAGCCATCTTTGCGCAACAAGCATCGCCGCCATTTTCTACGCTCTACAGAATCCTGCCCAACGCTTGTTCCCCTTCGTGCAATAGAAACAGAAGTTAAAAGCACGAGCACATCACCCCGAACGATGTTAGCTTCAACGTGGGCTTGCACTGCGCAAGCGCGCATGCTCGACAGGGACGTTGAAAGCCCGGAGCACGTTCTTGTAGCTCCTTCACTCGCAGTAGCTCGCACTCACAGTGAAACAGAGAGTAGGGTGTGTCAAGTAATACCGCAGTTAATCTAGTTACGCGACTTCCGCTATGTGCTACGTAGGTCGGACGTGGTCATACGTCACTTTGTCGTCACGGTCCGAACTCGAAGAGCGACAGTTAGTGCAAACGGTTGCTTTCGTGTTTCGCGAACGTTCCTATGGGAACCGCGTGGAATTATCACACGCGCTGTGACTAATAGGAGCGCGTGGTTTGTAGGGGGGAGGAGTTTGCGAGAAACACGAACGTGACCGTTTGTGACCAGAATAACACCCCTGGACAAAACACCGTTTTCTCCGAGTCGCCACAGGTCCATTACTTTTTTTTTTCTTCAAGTAAACAAGTAATCTAATTTGTCCTTTTATCTTGGGGTGGCCAGGACAAAAGGTGCATTCAGACACCTGACCCATGTCCCGTACCCCATTCAGGTTTCAGAGCGGCGCAGCTCTTACAAGGAATAGCATTGTATTATTCAAATGAAACGTAAGAACAAAACAAAAATAACAAGAAAGTTGAACATTTCTAAAACAAGAAAATGACTTTCAGCGTTTCTACATTATATTTCATATATGCTTTTTTAATACTTTATTAAAATATTTTAGTTAATAAATTTTTTATTTAATTCTATTTTAAATTTTTTATTTATTTTTATTTTTAATTTATTATTTATATTAAAATAACAAATTTTAATAAAATTTAATTGAATACTTTTCAACCGAGAGTAGAAGTAATTGTAATCCAGTACTTTTTTTGAGTAATGTGTACAAGTCTGGTCTCTGAGTGCTCAGGTCAGCTGGCGCCGGATAAATCCCTGACTAGCTCTCGAGTCAGTATTAACTTTTGTTTTAATTTTCATCTGAAATAAATAGTATAGTTTTTCTATAACACGTGTGAAAAAGAAATTTTGTTTACTTCTCACGTACATTTTCAACTTTTCTGTCCAAAATCAAACAAAAGTTTAGCGGGGTAAACCTATGTACCGTATTTATATTACAAAAGTTAATTTATATTATACTACGAATTCAGGTCCTGTTTCTTTTTTTTTTTTTTTTACTCGTGTAAGTTAATTTTTTGGAAGCTTTAAGCAGAACGAGGTGCGCGAAGGAACCGGCTCATAGGGTCCCTTCAATGGGTCAACGATCCATTTGAGTCACACATTATTGTAAAGCCGTTCCAATCACGCCACTGTTCTACCCACTGTCAAAGAGTCTACGCCGATCTGACTTGAAGCAGATGGCCAACAACCAGTGTGCCATCATGGAATGGCCCGTGACGGATGTGTCCCTTGAGTCAGGGGCATTTGTTTGCGCAGCGGGGTGGCTGCCTGACGCTTGACTTGCGCCAAAATTGATTTTCGTAACGCGACACCTTCGGGGGCGAAATCAGGATGGCGCTTCGCTGCTCCACTTGATTTCGGAAAAGGTTCAGTGGGCCGCGTGACCAAGATCATCATCACGTTTGCCGAAGGGAATGAAGTTTCGCACAGGAAGGAAATCGTTATGCAGAGAAGTGAATGAACGGGCTTCGTGACTGCAAAGCCCAGTCACTGTAGCTATTACTCGGGCGTGCAGAACGGGGAGCAGGAGTGACAGGTGAGAAAGAAAGCATCTTATTGAAGGGCTTACTACGCAGTAGTAAGCCCTTCCACAAAAAACATTAATAGACAAACTTGAAAAAATACAAAATAGAACTGCCAGGTTTGTTCTGGGACGGTACGGGCGGAGAGACAGCTGCACTCAAATGAAGAATGAACTCAATTGGGAACCTCTCTCAGCCCGCCGTAAAAAAATGTGTTTAAAATTTATTTTTGATATTAAAAAAAAAAAAAACTGGAATTAACACTGAACCTTGCTTAAAAGAACCATATTATATTTCTAAACGGAACGATCGTGCTTTTAAAATTAGAGAGTACCGCGCCAGGACGAGCATGTACGCCAACTCTTTTTTTGTTAAAACGATACGAGAGTGGAATGGGCTGTCGGAGCTGCAAGTGTGCACTGAAAATGAAGATGTGGTTTTTTCAGCTTTTTATCCCCCCTGCTGTAACGCCCTCGGGCACTGCGGGGTTATCTCTGAATAAAGAATAAAGGTGTCATATGGCGATTAACGAACCACTCTTCCTCTATTTCTGATATTTGGGAAAAAATAAAATTAAAAAAACTCGACTGTTTACTTTTTTTTTTGCTAGTTACGTCGATAAACTACCAGACAAAAACAACTCTGTATTACAATACAAAAATTAGTAAAAAGAAAATCTTTCAAAATATTCTTGCTGGTTATAAATATTATCTGATTATAACGGTAATTTTTATAGTAAGAAATGGGAGCACTGCGGTGAATAAACGATTTATGCACTTAATACCTAGGCACCTACTAAATGTTTACATTAAAATAATTATTCCAATCACCCTGCACGCAAACAACAACAAAAAGAAAAGCGGAAAAAAGAGCGCATTGAAGTTTTCGCTTTGATATCACTTTCTTCAAAGAGGGCTGAAGCCCATGACTTTGGAGTAGCACCGGCTTGTAATCGGTGGCCTTAAAGTTTGTATTTCGTCACCAGTTAAAATTCAGCCGACCTCAAAATGCTCCTGGATGAGGCGCGGGTGCCCGATGTCGAAATGATGACCGAATGCCTGAAATGGGGTTGAACGAATGACTGAAAATAGTCAAACCACGTCCACTTCGAGACAAATTTACACAAAGATGGCTCATTTTAGAGTAATTGCCATAGCTGTAGCTTATAGTCAAGGGCCCTAAATTTTGTATTTCATCACCAGTTAGGTTCTCGGCCGATCTGAAAACGTCCTGGATGAGGCGCGGGTGCCCGATTTTCAAAAGAATAACGAATGCCTAAAAACATCTGAACCATCCCCAATTTGAGAGCAGTTTTCTCAAAAAGGATTCATTTTCGAGTATTTCCCATAGTACCAGGATAGGCTCAAGGGCTTTGCATTTCATGCTCCGCCTTTATTTTGGAACTGGCTTGTCGTCAAAAAGTTCACTGGCGAGGCGCGGGTACCCTAATTTCAAATGGTGAACGAACGCCTAAAAACAGTTGAACCATACCCACTTTGGTAATAGTTTTCTCTAAAAGGATTATTTTTATCTATTTGCAATAGTACCAGGATGGACTAAAGGGCTCTAAATTTTATATGCTATCTTTAGATGGGAAGTTGGTTGTCCTGAAAAAGTTTCCTGGCGAGGCGCGGGTGCATAAATTTCAAGATATGAACGAGTGAGTAAAAGCATCCGAACCAACTCCACTTTGAGGCCGGTATTCTCAAAAAAAGAATCATTTTGGAGTATTTGCCATGATACCAGAATGGGGTCGAGGAATCCGCTTTTTATATTCCGCCTTTAATTGGGAACTGGGTTGTCATCAAAAAGTTCTTGGCGAGGGGTGGGTGCCCACAATTTAAAAGATGAACGAATGCGTAAAAGCAGCCGAACCATCCCCATTTTGCGCCCAGTTTTCTCAAGAAGGATTCAATTCGTAGTATTCGATATGGTACAAGGATGGGCTCTAGGGCTCTGGATTATATATTTCGACTTTAGTTGGGACCTGGGTTGTCCTGCAACAGTTTCCTGGTGAGGGGCGGGTGCCCAAATTTCAAAAGAAGAACGAATGCGTAAAAGCAGCCGAACCATCCCCACTTTGAGACCGGTTTTCTCAGAAAAGATTCATTTTTGAGTATTTTCCATAGTGCCAGAATGAACTACAGGGATCTGTATTTTATATTCCGCCTTTAGCCTGGGAACTGGGTTGTCCTCAGAAAGCTTTCTGTCGAGGCGCGGGCTCCCCGATTTCAAAAAGATGAACGAATGCCTAAAAAAGGCCGAACAACACCACACTTCGAGACTATGCTACTCGGTATGCGTTTATTTATAATGATTTGGCACGATGGACGCGGAAATTGTCATCCGCGCTTTTGCACCAACAGCCTTTGCGCCTTTTGCACGAATGGAAACCTTAGCGCACCACCACGTTTCCCATGTGCTGCGATTATTTCTTAAATTTACTGATTGAATGGTTTTGGATGACCCTCAGCAAGTTTCTAATTTGAACAATGTGTTTATTTTTACTAAAATTCTTCCAAATCTTTTAGTTAATTATTTAACTTATCATGCCGATTTGCCCTATATATACCTGGTCGTATAACTTCCGTGATTATACTGCATTGGAGCTTTAACGGATTTTTAAGAAACGACGTGAACAGCCTAAAATAAGCACTTCGTATACATGATATAAATGTAATATTTTTGTGTTGTAGTACATTCAGACGTGGTGCAAATGCCGCATAAGCGATTGTTTCTATACTTCGCTACGAGCTAATGGGCTAAGAATACAGCGTATACAGCGTCAGAAGCGCAAGTCACAAGGCCTTTTTTGTTTATGATTGGTTCAGCTGTGACAAAGCACGAACAGAACGATGATGAACATCATGATGGTGAGCTTTGACGTTGTCTGGTTGGTTCCATCACCTCGTGGCGTCGGCTGCACCTGGACTTGAAGGGAAAATGAAGAATGGGCGATATTGCCGCGTTCAGTAGCGCCTCCCTTGCCCCCGAACGGAGTGACTCGAGTCGGAGTCATCGGAGCGCCTACTGAACGGCAAAAAAAGCCGCGGCTCCAAACCTGCTTCTACGCAATTTCCGCTTCCTCCCCTGTGCCAGACGGTCTCCGAATAATTTGGAAGCAGACGATGGCGAGCACGATCGCTTTTATTTGACGCCGGTATTGAAGAAGTCTTGACAAGGTCGTTGAAGAAAAAGCGAGTGACTGTACACATCAGCGCTGCTGTTCGAAGCGATGCAACGCGGTCGAGCCCTTCGCTTGGCGGTGCAAAGGCAGCTACTGTTATAAAAACCAACAAAAACGTCGTCAGCACACGCAAAATATAGAGCTCGGCGAATCTACGCCGCCGGTTGCGATACTTTTATACGGCCATACGTTTGTTCGGCCCTTCGTAACGAACTTCCTATAAAATGTGTTCGTATACACACGGGAAGTTCGGCCGCGCTCGGCCATCAAGGTTTTGTCGGCGGAAGCGAGCGTCAGCCCACGTGCACCCCGATTTAGCTACGCAAACAAAACATCAACCGGGATCATGCTCCGCGTGAGTGTCCAACCGGCTACCGAATTCGCGTTCATACCCTGCCTTGCTCTGTTCAGCGCGGACAGGATTATCGTCGATATTCGCCGAGTTTCCGTGCAACGGCGATCGAGACACGGCGTCAAATGAACGTTTACGTTGCTTATTAGCATATTCAAACCAAACAAAATACGGTCCAATGCATTTTCCGAAAAGAGTCGTACCTGGAAAAGAAATTCGAACGCGTTATTCGTCTTACCTTGAGCGCTTTTCATTAAAAAAGGCGAGCAAACCGCACACCCGCGACAGAACCGACGTGACCGACGCAACTTATCCCGCCATTTTGTTTGTTTTTTTCTCTTTTAGCGCCGGAAATCGTCACCAGCCAGGAAATGACGTCATCTTTAGCTCCTTTTACTCGACGTGCACCGTCTCCGGACTCGGTGCTTCGGAGCTTGACTCCGAAGCCCCATGAGTTACATGCACCGGAAGTGACTTTTGGCCGTCTAGTGGAAGGAGTCAGTGACTCCTTGACTCCGGGGCCGCTACTGAACGCGCCCATTGCCGCGTTAGTGGCCGGGTGCTATGTACATTCATAAGCCCCAGCTAAGGCGGAGTATACCGCTGCTAGTCTGACGTCTTTAACGTGCATCACGCAATAGTGATACACGACCGCACATCGCTACGATGCTTCTCTCGATTTTTTTAAAAGCAGTTGCTGTTTGTGTTGAGGGCAATTAGGATAATTACTTTAATAGTAACATGTGATTAATCATTACTTTTGATATGTGAATGTAAAGTTCACAAGAGAAATCATCTTCCCGTAAGTTCGGTACTCACCGCAGTGCTCCCACTGCGGTAAGGAGAGGGAGCACCGCACTGCTCCCACTCCTACTCCTTACCGCAGTGCTCCGGCCCACTCCTTACAAGTGTAGAACAATCAGCGGTTACGGCGAGGTGTGGGAGTAGGCAACATGGTAACTGTGCGTTTGTGAGCCTTTACGAGTGTGGTTCTCTTCGATATTTTCTGCCTCAAGAACAGAATATCGAGCAGTAATTTACGCAGTCCGCTGCGCAAGTGACAAATGATGCGGTACATTCTGGATAACGCAATTTTCATTTGACCTTTTTAAGGATGCAACGAGGTAGTTGAAGCATTGACTGACAATTACTTTAAAACACTCCTTGCAATTAGAACAATCCTATTTTTGACTCACAAGAAGTTTGCGCCAAAACAAAATAATATTGCTTTTTAATTAGCGTTATTTCGAGGTTTTCATGCTACTACATAAAACTAAACACAGAACTATTATGCTCGACGTTGCACATCCGACATTCCTAACTCTTCCCATCTCCCTAAACGTTCGTGTGTGTCCTAACACCAGAAACCGGCATTTTAAAGGTTAAAAACGAGACGTTGCGAATATGGGACGCACACTTTCATGCAAAGCGGACGATAAGCGACTCGAAACGAGAAACATGCATATTGTCAATAATATTGTTATCGTTTCTGATGAAGGCTCAGTAACCGTTGCATTCATTTTCGCGCACGAAACGGTGAATCCCAGAGAAAGTAAAAACGCAGTGTTATTGCCTTTGTATTACACCACGCATACTTGCAGGTAACGTTGCTGGTAGGCTTGCACTGATGAGGCCTCAAAACAGAAAGTCTCGTAGCAGTGGCTCGGTACTACTTAACGTTACTACTACCCAACCTCGTTGTCACGCCACTTCTGCAAGAAGTGACTAGAATTGCTAGTAAACACACAAAAACAACACCGATACAATTATCTTGTAGAATAGCGCCTTATTTAGTAATAACTGTGCCAGTATGCATTACACGTTGCATTTAGGTTGAGAAAAATGCAACATAAAACGTTTTTCGCCAAAAAAAAACGAAATCTAAACGTTAAGTCTGATAACTGTATTTTTCCGAATCTTTAGAGAAGTTTGGCCAAAGTTCGGCGTTGCCGAATCCCAAGATTCGGCGCCGAATTTCCGATTCGGGAAAAGTTCGGCCCATCACTAGTTGCCACCATGCTCGAGCCGGTAGTTTCGGTTTCGCCATGGAGCCCCGAAACCAAGCTTTGAGATGAAATATCTAAAATATCTAAAAAAAACTGTACTATAGGCATCCAAAAGAAAATGACACCTCGTAATTCGGGAACGCTTTCTTCACTAAAACGCAGTCGTAACCCTGTAATCGAGAAAATATACCGAAGTTGTTACCCTTAAAGAAATCCGGCGCGTAGTGAGACGCTGCAATACGCATTGTAGTGATTCTCCACCGCACCGATAAAAGTACGCGTGTTGGTCTATACTATAGACCAACACGCGGCTCTGACGTCACGCCTCTGCGGTGGCGCTGCTGTCGGCGCGTGCGCAAAAGCTTCGCCTCCGACGATTTTGGTTTCTGCACATGTTCAGTGCCCAAAGTTGGCAAATGCGGGCTTGTTTGCAACAAAATTATACGTAACGCGTTAGAGGTACCGAGTTACTTGTACTTAGTTGCAGTTCGCAACGAAGTAACGACCTGCTTACACTTCAAGAGAAGCAACGAGTTAAGCAGTTTAGCTACGTTTGGACGAAGTAACGAGTTAGGGCATTTACTTACTTCTGGAGGTGAATGTGTACAGCGTAAATACCCCACCTAGTTCTCTCCCCAGCTCGCACCTGTAATTTGCAGGGTGCGAATACGCTAGATAGACCATAAAAAGTGCACAGGGTATGTCAGTATAGCCACAGTCATCCCTGAATGAACGCGTTGAAAAAGGTACAATTATTAACGACGTCAAATATCGAAAACGGCCACTGCTTTAGAAACACGACATATTCGGTGTAACAAGCTGAGGTAAGGGGTTCCCTTTTAAATCGCAGTAACGGGTAACGTACTTATTACTTTTTGAGTGAGCAACGGGTAACGGTATTTAGTAACTTTATTTTAGTAGCGTGTGCATGTCTGGTTTGTAAACAGAGCGCTGACATAATCACACGTTCGGGGCGCTTGTTGTCCTCCTGCTGCTAGGTGCTCCAAGAAGATCGCTGGGGCATGGCGACACCTCCTCTCCTGACGGCGATAGCCAGAGAAGGAAGCCAGCAGGACGGCTCAGGTGGTGCCTTCAGTTCGCCGGATAACGAAATGACCACCGGGCCACTCCAGGTGGAACTCACGAGGGGACAAGATGCGGTGGCTGCCAAGGCGGCCGACACCCAGGAAGATACCACGATGTCTCCCGAATAAGCGAAACGCGAGGGACGTTTGGAGGAAACAACGCATACCACTGTGCTCATTGCTGGACAGTAGCCCGGCAGATCGATTTTTTATTCCAGAATATATTATACCGGCTTCTAACTCATCATGATGGTGGGAATACCTGACGACTCCTCGTTTGATGCCAAGAGGTTATGTAATATTTTGGCGTGTAACGCAGTCTTTAGAAAAATATGTTCCAAGCTAAGCAATTTCCTAGTGGTCAGATTCTTTTCATCTTATATATCTTGAAACGTAGACATTTAATAAAGATTTTTATAAGGAAAAGGTTTTGGAGCTTGCATTTATTTTCAGTGAATATATTTGCCAAAACTTTGAAAGTGAAGAAGTTCTTTTATTTTTAATTAAAATTATCAATGAGATAATATTTTTTTTAGTTTTTTATTTAGTGAATACATGTTTCATTCATTTATTTTAATCCTCGAACTAATAAAATAAAAATAGACCAACTGAAATGTAAAACGAATCTTAAATATAAAGAAAACGCTTAGCTTACACCTTATTAAAATGTGGGATTTTTGAGGGGGAAAAAGTCTGCTACACATATTGCTTTTATTTAAAAGAAGCAAAAAAAAAATGCAGTTTACCTCATCAACAGTGATTAACAGAAAGAAAGTATGCATTTTGTATATTTGCTTTATTCTACGACAACATGCGTGATATGATAGGCTGCTCCTGCGTAAAAAGCGGGGAATAATCTTCTTTTTTTTTATAATAACCGCTTTACTTTATCACTATGGTCATATGCGAAGATATGTCCTTTCTTGATAATGGTGTTGGTAGCACTCATCCAGGTTTGTTCAGGGCTCTACAGGCTCAGTATTATCAGTTGTTCGACTCAAAACATTTGGTTATACATAAATTGAAACTGCAAGAATAGGTGCCTGTGGGTACCTAGTGTAAATGCTTACCAATAGTTAATTTGAACACCTCTACGAGCGGAGTGTTTTACCTTATGGAAGTTCGAGGTCCTTCCACAGGCTCATGAAATTGCTGTCACCAGTCTTCAAAGCGATCCGCTGCTTCATCCGGCGTATCTGATCTTCGTTGAAATGATTCTTCCAGTCTCCAATGATGCCCTTGCGAACAAACTCCCCGGTCATGGGCTTCTTCAGGAGATCCCCTAAGGTCTCCTTGACCAGTTGCGACCCTTCCGAATTATCTGCCTGCATTCCATGGATCTCCTGCGACCACGTACGGAACGCATTGTTCCAGCCCTTCATGTGCTCCAGGCTGGTGACCTTGAGAAGATCCTCCAACTTGACCGGATTCCCCCTCAGGTCCTTACCGTAGTCACCGCCTAGAAAATCCTCAATCTTTAGGATCGAAGACCGAAGATCTTTTTTAAGGTTCTCGTAGGTCACCATGAGCACGTTGGCTTCGTTCCTGTGTTCGTACTAGGACAGCTGATGGTCAAAGTAGTCCCCGGTGTCAGCTTTGCCGTCGATGAACATCTCGAAGAACTCATCGAAGGTTCCATCCTCAAAGTCGTACACGGGGAAGCTCCTTGTGTGGTGATAGAATGAAACGCAGCAATCGTAGGGGTTCCTCGTAACGTAAATGTACTTGGCATCGACTGACTTGGGTATCAGGTGGTAAGGCAGGTGGGTCTTGATTGAGCCTGGTCGCTCCATCTGTTCCGCGCTCAAGGCACCCTGCATCTCGAGGAACGGTGATTTGGCCATGAACTCTTTCATGTCCTGCTTGAGGGAGCCACCGGTGTAGATGGCGTACACGATGTGTTGAACCCAGGTGGTGCCACACTTGGGGTAACTTACAACGAACAGGTCTCCTGGACGAGGCTTGTAGGCCATTGCCGAACGGACGTTTTTCTCGTGGAATATCCTGTTGATGTAGAATCCGTCCACATCCCTGTAGAGGTCGTGGCTCATCCCGGATCTCTGGAATTACATCATTGTACTTTAATCAGAGGTATCCCTCGTCACACCGCAACTGGGTAGCACGGGATAGCGTTCGTACCGACTGCATTGGTCAAATTGCTCATGTAGAACGACATTAATAATACGCCATTTCGGGGCATACTGATTTCACGGGCGGGGTAAAGACAATAGAGTGTTTTAGAATAGGAGGACCCGAACACTTTGGGTCCTGCGAGCAGCTTGAGGACTTGCACTGGACATATAAAAAAAGTTCTGCAAATGAGCAGTGCGACGCTTCCAGCGGCTTGGGGGAGCCAACGTGTTGCTGCCCCTTATTCTAAAACTCTACAATAGTACAGCAATATTGAGTGACTTACGTCCGGTCCAGTATGTCCAGTCTCTTTAATAGGTGGCACAGCCTCAGTTGAATATCGGTAGGTCCTGGCGCTAGTCGGGCACTAGATATAACTGCGTGTGGCCGCGTTGCCAGCGAAAGCCACAGGCAACGCGCCAAGCCGCGATCGACAGGCAGCTGCCTCACAGCGCGAATCCGGCGAGCAGCTGCAGCATGTGCAGGCAGCGAGACCTTACCTTCGGTTTTGGCTCACATTTTTGTCTGTTTGTTACCTGGTTACCATGGTGACATACTACATTAGACTCATTGAATTTACCCATACCTACTGCAACAGCCTAAACTCGGTGTACACCTCCTTGTTCCAGTTAAGGCGTGGTCGCACTGCTAATACATCAAACAAACAACTGTCGGCAGACACAGTCTAAATCGTTCGTCGTATAACGTTCCCATTGGTCATACAAAAAAGCTGTCTTCAGACATCTTTAAAGCATACATACGTATGAAGCAAACATGCTTAGAACTAGCTTGAGTTGAGACCGCCGATAAGTCTGTCACCATGTTTTCAGCAACCACCGTGTTTTTTATGATATATGAACAGCGGAATGTGAACAAAATACCGTATGAAAACTGCCATGCACGTGTCTACGCCGAGCTATGCTCTTTTATGCGTTTTATTTTTTATTCGAGTGTATTGCAAAAAAGTGTAAGCTGGTGCACGTAAACTGAACGGGCCACTGATGTTGACATGTGGCACAAAAAAAAAAAAATCCAGTCATGGTTTCTAAAATTTAGAGCGCACCTCACGTGTCAAAACTATAAAACAAGCTGGGGCATCGCAAGTTCGGTAAGAGCTTTAAACATATAGTGCGGAGCGTACCATAAATAAGATGTTGTGCTGCCGTATAAGAGAGACATTTATTTAGAAGCTATCCAAAAATGCTTTGCGACGTTATGTCGAAAAAAAAAAAGACGGTTTAAAAATGTTTCAGTTAAGCAAAACTAAATGCGAAAGTGCTAAAGACCTTGATGCCTGTATATACATTGAGCGATTTTGCTTGCGATTTCGCAGCTGGGACGTTGAGCGCTACAGCTTCCACCACGCTTTTGATGTCATTCGAGCGACTTCGCAATTGTGAAATCGCAAGTAAAATCGCATCATGGAAATCGGACAGAAATTTGATTTAGTACGGTATCATTTCGCGCGTTCATAATGTTCCAATCGAGAAAACCTAGATAGAGCTTTCCTCTTTGAACATTAAGATATATGCACACCACAGTTCGTTGAAATCCGACTAACAACTCTGTGCACTCGCAAAAAAAAAAAAGTCCCTCAAAACATACTTGCACATCCGAAAAAAAAGTGCAAAAGTCACATTATTGTATTATTATACAGGACGCGATAACTGTATCTGCCTTTAAAACGTGTGGCGAGATGTTCGTTTGTCGTCGAGGGATTTCGAGTCAGTTCAGTGCGACTGGCAACCCGGGCTCTTAACCTTGTATTGCGCAGTAGTTACTATTCACATAAAATTCACTCCCATAAAACGTCCTTTCAAACAATCGGAAGTATCCGAAGTCGTGCTTGCGGCATCTGGAGATCGCGCCCGCGATCGTTGCCAATCTGCGGCGCGTTTATACACTGAAAAATACTGCCAATTTCGTATTCAAGAAATATTCCTCAAATAATTTTTTTTTTCAGGTGTATATATGTTTAGAAAGTGGTATCGTATCAAAGAAGGTTCCGACTTACGAGATATCAGGAGGCACGCGCTTGAGATACCCGTACCTGACGCGACGACAAGTGCGCTCGTTGAACTGCCATCTCTACGTGAAAACATGTCTCTGCACCTGCTGACGGTATTCGCCACTCCAGCCCGTCGCTCGCCCTCTCGCGAACAAACGAAGAACCAGAGGAGCGGGGACGGCGGCGAAGACTGAGGCAGGGACTGTCGGCGTGCTGCTCTTCAAGTCAGCGTGTCCATGCATCATGCATATTTCACATAGAAAAAGCGAGTGTGTTAAAAAAAAAAAAAAGAATTATTGTGGTTCGCTTTGCAACAGCGTTGCACAAATGGGACCGGGACGTGTCATTTCACTAGGAACTTTTCGTAGATCGCATATTTTACGGACTTCAGGTCCTGCGGTCACCAGCGCAACCTTTGCTCAACGTGATGGCAAAAGCTCCCGCTAATATAGTGCAAAAAGCTCTTGCGTGCCATCTACGAATCGTTTATTCTTTAGAAGAGAACCATGCTCGCGAAGACACCGGGATCTGTTCGCATTTTATGTACTGAAGAGCCGTTACAATTTTCTACAAGCCTTCCAAAAGACAGACTACGCGTACCTGCTTCTTAAATGCAAAGGTAAATTAAAAAAAAAAGTAGCATTTTTAGGCGTGTCTGTGAGTTGATCGTGAGGTTTGCTTAGAACGAGCAGTTTTGACGAGGTGGGCCTCGACGATGTGAATGAAACGATACACAGGTGTAGTATTCTGTATATTTGAATAGTTCGTTTGACAAGGTATAAATAAAAAAAACCAAACACGCCGATGGCGTCATGATGCAGATCTTGCATAGCATTACCGCGCGCTGAAAATCATGCTCCAAATGTGCAGCGCTATAACTCCTAGTCGCAATGTCCAACCGTACGGTAGCTTGCGGCTACACTATGCTAAAACTCCCTATTAGTAGCCATGGTGCAGAGTGATCACGTGCTGGTATGGACTAAAACCGCGACGGTGTGCAGTGAGCTGTGAGCCTCTGACACAGAGATATCGATTCCGTGAACGCTGCTCTACCGGAGCTTCACGGTTCTCATGCGCGGATCGCGTTTTAGAGAAGATGGCCAGACTTAGCGCCCACACCATGGCATTTTCACCACCCACAACAATATTTTGCCACACAATAATGTGACGGTGCACAAAACACGCTCGCTTTCCACAATGCGTCGCAAGTTCTAAGATGTTTCCTCGACTTGTTAAAAAAAGAACATGCTCTCTTTTTCTAACGTATACGAGGGGCGTTCATAAAGTTCGTATTATAGGCACAAAAAATTTAAAAAAAAACGAAACACAACAGGCATCAACATGAGCGCGCGTCCCCATAGTTTGCGCACAGTTAAACATCGCATAGCTATAGTAGCGCTTAACGCCTCTACGGTGTCGAAACAAAAATGGCACCGCCCGTCGGTACCAAGCACATGCAGTGATCGTTTTTTTTTTTTTCATTTGAAGGGAAGCAATGTCAAAGATATTCATTCCAATTTGTCAGCGTTGTTCGGGGATAACTCCCCAGTTTATGACACTTTGGTTAAACGGCGCAGAAGGTTCCAGTGTGACCAAATAAGAGGAAAGCATTTCAATGGCGACGACCAAGTGATTGCTGAAGTGGAGCGATTTCTGAACACTCAAAACGAGGAGTTCTATAACAATGGCCTCCGGCATGTGGTTCATCGCTGGAAAAAGTGGGCATACCTTTTGGTGGCAAACATGTAGAGAAAGGTTTAACTCCTACTCGACTTTGATTGCTGAATCTCTATTCCTTCTGGACAATGATACGAACTTTATGAACGCCCCTCGTATGTAAACATCTCCGTTATCTGTTATCCTCTCCTGCCCTGACCGTTTCGCATTTCTGGTCAAATAAAATAACTTAACCACACTGACCAGCGTCAGCGAGCAGGCGCATGCAAAATATATCCCCGTCAGTGATCCCCGTCTCTTCCGCCATCTTGGAACTACCGCCCCGCCATTTATAGGGCGTTGGAGTTGAGAGACTGTAGAGTTCTAATTTTGGGGATGCTGATATAAATAGGTGTATTTTATTGTTTTTTCGAAGCCGGATAGGCGACACCTATCTTTGCACACGGAAACTATAGGGGGAATTTAAGTTTTATTTTTAAAACCTATTTTTTTTTTTTTTTTTTTTTGCGGTGCTATTGTAAGTTTTGCAACAGATTCCGCGCGTGCTTCGCGTGCGTAAATCTGGAGCCGCTAAATTATCGGAAACCTTTCTCCGCCAAATTTAGCGAAGAACAACACTAACGGGACAATGTAACTTTACAGTGTCACGTGGCGCAATGTCACGTGACTTTACAATGCATTTATTCGCTAAATATGGCGAAATAATCCCTCCGTTAAATTTTTGCATTAAATTTATCCCCTACATTTCAATCTAAATTTAGCGAATAAATTACCTGTTAAACTTAACGGGAATTGAGTGTCACGTGACGTCAGGGTGGCACGTGACGCTACAGTCTCACGTGACGCCATTAAATTTATCGTGAGGATTAGCACACCATTAACAAATTACAAATTACAATTACAATTACATTAACAAGTTACAAATTACTTTCACGTTACTTTTTCCGTACACTTACACTGAAAACAATAAAAACAAATTTGATATTTTTTAAAAATGTTATGCAACACTACTTTTCATTTCTCATACGCCCGTATTATGGTAGTTCTTGTAAAAATAAAATATTGTATTTAAAAGAAAGTGTAGGTGCACTCCGTTCCACTGTAAGCTGACAAGGCAGCGAAAGCTGCAACCACACCCACCATCCCGCTAGCTTACGGCCTCCGGAAATGATCCCTGGAACTGTACAGACAAAGCTAGCGGTGCGCATGCTCAGTAGCAGCGTGTTCGTCCGCTATGAGATTCGGAGCTAAAGAAGCGATCTACAAAAGCTCTCTTTTGACTCGGGTGTTTAGCCTGTTATTCACAAGCAAAGAAAAACTTGGTTCTAACGTTACAATGTATAGCCAATGCAGATAGCAGGTGTCCCAGCTTACCTTGATGTGTTTCCGTAGATTAGAGTTTGTTGATCTTGCTGATGACAGTGTGTTTTTTTTTTTCAAGCAAAGTATAGACCAACTCAACTTGCTGACGTCATACGACCGCGGTGGCGCTGCTGTCGGTACTGCGCATGCGCTAATGCTTCATTCCTCCCAAATTTGGCTTCTGCGCATGCGCAGTGCCCACACCTGTTGTGGGCAAAGCGGTCTTGTTTGTAAACAGTGTGTTGGTTTATACACTGAAACTTTAGGTTTCCGTTCTTCTTAAGGCTGCGGTCCCACGGCAGCCATCTTGAACAAGGCGTTAGTTCAACCAATAGATGGCGACACGCACCCGTGGGGTGGCCGAA
Organism: Ixodes persulcatus; assembly: GCA_013358835.2. Classification (NCBI taxonomy): domain Eukaryota; kingdom Metazoa; phylum Arthropoda; class Arachnida; order Ixodida; family Ixodidae; genus Ixodes; species Ixodes persulcatus. The sequence goes on from JABSTQ010002711.1 coordinate 17,649, forward strand.
ATATTGGTTCACGGTGGGGTGGCTCGAGCACCATCACGTTCCCCTCGTGGCCTTGCTCGCGCCGCTGCCAGCTGTGCTCAGCTGGCTCAATAGCGTGGCCCAGCAAACGCATGTATGCGAGAATGTCAGGGTGGGTATAAATTGTTTCGCAATAAATCTTACCAAGAAGGAATCAATTGTTGATTGACGTGTCAATATTCTTTCAATGAAAACTTCTGCAGGAATGCACGCTCTGTAGACTTAATCTTCCAAGACACCAGTGGAAGCGGACATCAAGTAAACTGCTTCGCAATTTACGGTACTTACTTCACCATTATAATGACGACCGAAAAGTGACGTAACGAAATATTGTGTTTCATGGGATCCGGAAGATTTTGTAAAGGTTGTTACATTATAGTTCCCAGAAGACAAACGCCGTTGCAATATTTTCGGAAGTACCGATATAATGTTGTAAGTACAGCTTAGAAGGAGTATGATGAAAACCATCAGAATAAATAGGAAGACGTTTATTTGCAATGAAGACGCTATGAATGAACGGCGTTTAGCGACGGCAAGTTATGAGCGTTCGGGAATTTATAAGTTCACGTGATTGCTAACTATGGACATGCGGACAATGACGACCTGTTTTGTCGGGAGATGGAGTAGCGGTGATGACCTGATATCGGACGACTCGTGGCAGACGAACAAGCAAGTTTCTTCTCAGGGAATGGTAAGCGTCCAGTGTCAAGCACAGCACGTGGCTACCGATGTTGTCGACGTTTCGAAAACTTACCACTTTCGACAAAAGTGCTGGCACCTGGGCTAACTTTGTGGAAAGAGTCGAAGGCTTCCTCGAGTCCAGCGCCATCATGAACTGTAACTGAAAACGATCCACTATTCAGTCTGTGGGTGGCGAAACATATCCGCATCGTCGGAGTCATGGTCGATGCGTACTCTAAGTGGTTGGAAGTTTACACGATGCCTGCCACGACGTACAAACGCGTCATTGACGTTCTACGCTCTTTTTTCCCTACTTTTGCCCTACCGAAAATACTTTTCTCTGATAACGCGACAAATCTTGCTTCAAATGAAATAACCAAGTTTTTGAGAAAAAAAAAAAAACCAAAAAAGACCGGTATCAGGCATCACATTAGTGCACCATACCATCCTGCAACTAACGGGCAAGTAGAACAAATGGTGTGCGAAACGAAAAAAGCCCTCTTGAAGCTTACGGAAGAAGCAGTTCAGTGAAGAATCGCCAGGGTCTTGTTCCAGCAGCACGCGACGGTCTCATCTTACACGGTAAAAACACCCGCCGAAGCAATGTTCGGCGGACGAAGAGCCACACCCCTCGATCTCATATGATATGGCCATGAATGAAGATCGAGAGATTCCCAGATCGGGAGAGAGAGAGAGAGAATAACCATTTATTGTGGTCCTTGCTAGTCCAGGACGTCATCTATAAATTCCCGGCTTTTTTTTATATGCTTTACAAGCAAACTCCAGAGTAGAGTGCTGTGTGCGGGTGGGGGAGCGATCCATTCCTCCCAGCTGCTCGGGTGAAGTATTTTCGGTATTGTGTTGAGAGTTTCTTGTAGAGCTTGTTGGTTGTGAGGGCAGTCCCAAAGGATGTGTTTATTGTTAGGGTATCGGTGGCAGTTTGCGCACTTCCGTTGACCTTCGCGTCCCAATAAATGATGCGTAATGTGCGGTGTAAGGAGGGTGCCAGTCTGGGCTCTTCGTATCAGTGTAGAGTGCAGTCGGTTCAGAAATTGTGAGGGGGATGGGAGACTGGTCCTGTTCTCTCTCCATTCCAACAGTGTGTTGGTTCTGTTGGTGTGAAGTGTCTTCCTGCGTATGTAAGGGTCGTATGTTTGTGGCCAAGGAGTGGAAGGTCCCGGTTCAGTAATTGCTTTACGGGCGAGCTGATGGGCCAGCTCGTTGCCTTCGATTCCTGTGTGGCCTGGAACCCATTCCAGTGTGACTCGGAGGTCTGGGTGGTCTTTCATTATCTTGGAGAGGTTAGTCTTTATATGAGGTGGTAGGTTGTTTTCTGTGAACGTTCTCAGGGCGCCCTGACTGCCAGAGCGGATTGTGATGCTTTGTAGCTGGGCGTTTTCTTGAATGGCCTCCGCGATGGCTTGCACTTCCAGGCTAGTGGGTGATGGGGCCTCGCGGTGTTTTCGTTTTGTATTCTTCGTAGGGCCGGCTGTGGCCGTCGCACCTTCTTGAGTGTGGTGTAAGTAGACGGCATCGGGGTAGATGCAGTTGGTGGGTTCCGGTCGTTTTGAGAGCCCAGATCGGGAGTAATGGCAGATTATTCGGTCGGACAACTCGTCTACGTGAGGAAATTAGCGGAAGACGGGCCTTCCATGTAAAACTTGAGCAGAAAAGGCTCTATGTTGGTTGACAAGAAGGTGTCATCCCTCTGTATACGTTGGATATCAATGCCCTTGAGTGTAAATATAACGAAATTACAAAACTCTCTTTGTGTATTGTGTAACTGCCTTTGTATTTGGTAGTACAGGCTATGGTGGTGATTTGGACCTTTCACGCCATGCTCCTTTTTCTTATTTTTCGCCTCATACTCCTTTGCGGTTCTAGTAGGCTTCAAGAATCTTTTGGAACTTTACGTCAATGAGGCCATTTGTTCCAAGTAGTCAATCAGGGAATGCTGCTAGAAATCCGTCCTTCATATTAACGAATAAGCCGCACTTCTGCACATTGCAGTTTTGCTGTTCCACGTACAGTTGTAAAGCAGCATCCTCATTGATTCTACCATATTCTGTTGCGGGTGAAGAAAGGTCTTTGGGTACACGATACTTGAAAAAAGTCTGGCACTGTACGTTGTGGTTCGACGCCCTCTAATATCGTAGTCCTTATAGAGCCTCATAATTTAATCATTACCTCGTCACCTCATATTGCTCTTCATCAACAGTAAGTACAATAGGCTACCGCCATATTACAATCCAAGAATTGAAAAATTGAGTCCTTCAATCCTTCAATCTGTTTATTATTTATATAATGTTATTACGTTACATTACCTCGAGACGATCGACGTCCATCGTCGATCTTCAAATACTTATAACGATCAACGTCCATCGTCGATCTTCAAATACTTATATAAGGGGCGGGGGGGGGGGGGCGATCGGTGGCCGAGTGCATGTCTAGCGCACTCCAGCTCGGAGCAGGTGGAGCGAAAGCTCGCGCTGCAGAACCCACCCCGCCCCTGCCCGTTTCGATGTGGAAGAGCATCATACCGGCGTGCGGTCGTGTATCACTACTGCGTGGTGCACGTTAAAGACCCCAGGTTTGCGGTTGTACCGCACTGGCTAAATTGCTCATCTACACCTGAGACACACGCCCACTAAGGCAGACTAACTTCCGGCTGTATAAACATACACACAACAATTTGCAATTAGACGCACAGTCACAAAGTACACAGCGTTCCGCCTCTTTCTTTGGACAGTCTTTTTTTTAACCAGTGCAAGCTCGCGCGTTCTCTCTTTTGAGACGGTTAGAACTAACGTTGATTAGATCAGTCGCACATAAAACCCGCGTTTCTCCTACCCGGTCGCTTCCTTCTCTCATTATGTGTGGGTGGGTAAAACTAAATAAGCTATAATAATGGTGTATTATTCATATTTAGTTTCAGTTTCAGTCAGGGCAAAGGAGGTTCGCGGGAAGTAGGGCCAATAAATGAGCCGCGCTTAGAGTACCGGCACTCTCTTCCCCGACAGTGTTGTGGGCGCCGCCATTTTGGTGCTTTTGCAAAGCAGGCGCAACTGCCGATCGTCATGATTCAAAATTGCGACTTCCTCAGCGTTAGATTCGGTGTTAGGAAGCTCATGTAATATTGCTTTGCTTTGTCGCAAACTGTTTGAAGTGGAGGACGGAAAATCGTTTCAGATACAGCTTCAAACAACTGGCAACCATGATTTTAAGCCACAATATGGCCAAGTGTCGCTACTCTGAAGCATAGCTTATTTAATGACACTATTCATGCCCTTGTTCAAGAAGCTTGTAATACCTGGAGGGGCCATGACGTGAGCCCCGTGGATTCCACAAGTCACTACCTTTTGACACCTGCCTCTTCCTCATTGTTCCCGCTAGTGCCAGTAAATTAGCTACGCTTCAGAGTAGCGACACTTGGCCATTATGTGGCTTAAAATCATGGTTGCCAGTTATCTGAAGCTTTATCTAAAATCACAGGAAACACCGCGTCCTCCACGAATGTTTAAACAACCCGCGACAGAGCATAGCAATATAGCATAGCAAAAGTTTCCTAGCACCGCATCTAATGCAGAGGAAGTCGCACATTTGGATCATGACGATCGGCAGTTGCGTTTGCTCTGCACAAGACCCAAAATGGCGGTGCCCAAAACAATTTTGAGGAACGGAGTGCCGATACTTTAAGCGCAGCTCATTTAGTGACTCTAGGCATGAAGTGAACTCGGGTGTATTCTTTCCCTCTTCGTCTTTATCGTTTATTGATTTCAATTATATCGAATAATGAACACTTTATATCACGCTACGCTTGTGTAATTATTTGTCTTAGATTTATTAACCTGACCCAGTACTTAAACCGTTCATTTATCGATAGTGAATCTTCAAATATATTTTCTAAATGTGAAGGTAAAACGACACGGAGATTGATGATGATACAGACGCCAACGCCGCCCTCGAAAATGTTTTGAACTTAGAAATCAGCAGTTTTTTCTGCCATCCGCCAGGTAGCGCAACAAAACACCCAAACAGTTTTTAATTGTTTTTAAAATTAGCTAAGCTCTACAACTATCAAGAAACCAAAGCAAGATCATTGGGAAAATCTAATACATCGCAAAGTATTTCTATTTTGTAAAATAAATGTTATTAGATGCCAATAAATCTGTTTGATGTCCAAAAGAGATGTGCGTCAAAAACAGGTAAGTTTGAAGGGCTCCCGGAGCGTTATGACTTTGAAAATAAAAAAAAGTCACCGTCCACCTCTTGGGCAACTATTGTTAGTTCTAAA